>JAPKLW010000106.1:590447-620423 GCA_026898455.1 Plectranthus barbatus | reverse complement strand
TTTGTGAGAGGCAAGATTGAGAGTACGAAATCTAGAACTTGCATCCGTTCTCTATCTATTGGCATGAGTGTGTGACTAGAAAATGATATTAGGCCATCGATTCAGTTCTACCTTTCACACCGGGAGTATAAGGTGGTTGTTATCATTTATTTGCCTTTCATATCTTTGACCCCGTGATTGAGCTTTATTGGTGAATTTTTTTTTATATAATTAGGACCAAGTTTGGGGGGAAAGAGTGTATGAGGGTGAATACGGTGATGAGAGTTGGGTTGGGAATTGATTGGATTTGTGTTGTTGAAAATATTGAGGCATGAAAGGCATGAAATAAAGGATTGATTTGAATCCTAGAAAATTGGGGCACCAACAAAATTTTTTGGTGCAAGTGTTTGAAAAGAAAGAGAGGCACCCATGAAATGAATGAATGATGGTGCTAGAAAATAAAAATAAAAAAAGAGAAGAAAAGAGATGAAAAGAAAAGAAAAGAGTGTTGAATTGAATAAGTCTCGGGTTTGAAGTGGTTCGAAGAGAACAAGTTTGGGGGGTTTGGGAAATTGAGAAGTTTAGTCACTTTGGCCCAAAACCACTCACCTATTAGTTAGCCACGTTACAACCCTCGCAAAGACCTTTTTTATTCTAGAAACTAACTCATTGTAGTATAGTGGTGAGAATGGATGCAAGCTTATGGAAATCAAGCTCGATATCTTGTGATTGAGTGAATCTCATCGTCCCTAAACACGTGAGGGAGTGCTTTCTTTTCTTGTTTCCATTTTTTATGAGAGGTTCACGTCCTTAGCATTAACTTTGTCACAAAATTAGGTGATAATCTCGTTTTACTTGGACATGCTAAGATTATCTTGATGAGCTATGAGGTGTTGCATGAGGTGGATTAATGGCTTTACTTTGTTTTGATTGAGAACAATCAAAGGTTCAAGTTTGGGGGATTATGATATGTGCGTAAAATGACCTATATTTCGAGGTGTGAATGTGCATGTTTGTGGCCATTTTACTCTCATATCATATGTTTTTTGTTGTTCTTTTGTTGCGTTTTCGTGTTTTTGTGTTTTGAATGGTGTAGGTTGAGTTTTGAGCATAAGACAGCACTTTCAGCTAAGTTTTGGAGGCAAATTGCCCAAGCTAGGAGTCAAAGGAAGATAGGCTCGCCCGAGCAGAGCAGAGGAGAGAGCATTCTGGAGTTCAGAGGCCAGGCTCGGCCGAGCTGAGCCTGGCTTGGTCGAGCCATGCTGGACAGAGGGCTCGCTCGGTTGAGCCAAACCGGCTCGGTCGAGCCAGTTCGTGAGGTTTTGGCAGGTTGGTAGTTTTTAACTTGGCTCGAGCGAGCCAAGGGTGGCTCGGGCGATCCGAGGCTCTATTTGCTCGTCTATAAAAGGGGGATTTTCGAGTTTTAAGAGAACTTTTTCCCAAATTTCAAATAATCGTCTGAGAAATTCTCTCCTAATCCATCTTCCATTAACTTCCCATCCACATTCAAGGAGATCAAGGACACATTCCTCCACATTTGTTGAAGATCAAGGAAGACCAAGGTGTAGATTGAGTACAAGGAATACAATTGAGGAAGATCTACACTTGACCTTTCAATTTGTAATGGATTGTATTGAACGATTTAGAAGGTATGAGGAACTAAATCTTTTTGTGAGTGTTGTTTGGATGAATAATGTGTGAAATTTAGATTGAATGTTGATTGTTTACTTTCCTTTGAGAGCTTGAATTGCACTAGATCTTAATCCTTACCACCTAGGTGTAGGTAATAGCCAACGTAAGTGGTATTTGACGTGAACACTGCAGCCAATACTTGGGTGGAATCGTCACGAATAGTGTAGATTCATATGATTCTAGATCCAATCCTTGTGCGGAGATAGGTCATAGGGCAATAATCTACGTTCTAGAAGGAGTGGTTTAGGATTCGATAACATGATTTTTTTAGAGTTCTAGTATCATCAACGGTTAGCTCGCCATGAAAAGGGGTTAACTAATTGAGGGTGGATTGCTCAATCTCTTAGGAATTAAATAGAGTTTACAACATGATTTGATCTAAATTGAACACATTGGAAATTCACACAACACTCACTCTTATCTCATTGTTGCACTTGATACTTTATCTACCTAATTTGAGAGAATTGTTTGATTGGATCATTGGATTTATATTTGATCATGATTGGAATTGTGCTTTACGTCATTAATGCTTAGTTTTGTTACGTTTTTGCTTAGTTAATTGAACCACTCAACGACTAAAGTGTTGCCTAGCTATAAACTTCTAAACTTCTATGCAAGTAAATGGTAGTCTATAGGGCGAATTAGAAGAACCTTGGATTGAAAATTTAACTTGATTAAGTGTTACTTTTACACCGCATCAAGAGGCGCCTGCAGTTTTTCAAGATAAGACAATTCTCACGTCCAAGAATGAGTTCGAGGCTTGTGTCGAGCAGTCGCAGAAGACCGTTGAGGAAGTCAACAAGAAAAGATAGACAATACTCAGTTGCGACTGGCGTACAACGTTGTTTGAATGTCTAACACATCAAGTACAAGCTGCTCTGAAAAGTAGGTCGACGCAGCAGAGATATCAGAGGAGAAAGCGACTTTGCACAGAGAAGAATGGACGATGATTGGACATTCTTCTCTATGTCTCTACCGGCTATTTTCTGGGTCTCCACCTATAAATATCAGGAACTATAGAGACATAAAAACCTTTGCCAAAATCCAGTGCTAAACCGCTTAACTATCTCGCACATTCAAATCTTCGAAAGACAAACCTCTCCACTGAAGTTAAAGCTCAAGGCACTAAACACTCTTTAGAGAGAAGGCATTTATATATCGTGGTTCATTTATTGAACACGAAGCATTCAGTGCTTATAGAATCTTTGGAGAATCACCGTGTTACCCTAGGAACACGAGGATTAAGTCAGCTGACTTAATCTACCTGTTTGGTGCTCTTATTCTTCGAATAAGAACATAGCAGCCTACTCTTACAAAGGGAGAGTAGGTTATCACGGGCAACTGCCAAACTGCTAAAGTTCTGGGAAGAACTCAACCATCCAACCTACCAAAGAGGGAAAAGGGAGGTTTGTCCTCAGTCCAGCTTTGAGCCGGTCCATAGAGAAGACGCAGAGCCTTCGACGGACTGAAGAAAGAGTGAAGTACAGCTGCCTGGGCAAGTGATCCTTTGTGCTGCAGAAGGAGGACTCTACAGCAACTGGCTATAGATCGTGAGGAGTGTACTTTCATTACTTAGTGAATTACCGGACCTGATATCCGAAGAGTGGATGTAGGACTTAAGGCTCCGAACCACTATAAATATCCTGTGTCATTTACAGTTTCATTTCCTTACGCACTTTATTGTCTTCTAGCCTATCTAGGAACCTTCAACACTTACATCTTAAGTGTTGAAGTGAAGAAACTGCTAACTGTTCACAACTGCAAAAACTGTTAAAACTAACTGCTGGCTAACGTGAATAGTGTTGATAAAAAACTGCTAAGTAAAACTGTGTCATCATTTAGCTAAACTGTCTTAGTTAGAGTGCGATTTTTAATATTTTATACTTCCGCTGCATATTACACGTACTCTGATCTGGGACCAACATAAATGAACTCCTTATTTCGGGAAGCTCTTTTGTTCTCCGAATTCCAGGCAACTTCAGGCAGAGGGATTTACCACTAGGCTCCTGGCTAATTTTAGTCTTGACAAGCTTTACCACAAACACATCGCTAAGCTTGAAGGTTGGAACGGGTGTGATGTTTAGTTCTATACAGAACGTAGATTGGATTGAAGATTATGCACTTCTTTATAAAAGAATACATGAACTCCAGATATCAAGCTTTAGATAGCTTGAGTCTCGTGATTAAGAACACGACAAAGAGTATAGCATAGAATGCTTTAAGGCTCGTGATGGATCGATGATCTATGTTTTTTGTCTTGTATCCATAACCTTTTTTCTACTGAAGTTCTATCCTATATATAGGGAGAGAGGCGACTCTTGTTCCCCTTTGAGGTGTATTTATTTCATAGTCATTGGTCATACCATTCTTTCCTGAAAGGTGACAGCGACTTTTGCAGAGTGACAGATTTTTTATCACGTCTCTTTTTTCGTCAGTCCGAGGAATCCTGACTGAATCTCCTCTTTGTCTTACCGAGGAAGAATCCCTTTGTTCTTTTTGTCATACCATTTGACTTCTCCCTTATCATTGTCAATAAATCTCCTTCTTAACTGCAAGTTTGTTCTCCGATGATTTCATCTAATCCTTTGTGTTGAGTTGATCTATTAGTTACATCTCATATCAAAATAATATAATATAAAGTTTTTTTTAAAAAAAAAAATTTAAAAAAGAGATTTAATATCATAATAATAACAAATTAATTCTAATTATATTTATCAATTTCTAGAAGATCTAAATAATAATTTATAATATAATTTTATCAATAATAATGATAAAAAAATTAAATATATTTTTGAATAATTATTAAAAATGTGCATAAATATATATAATTTTATGAAGTATATTTAAAATATCACAAACGATGTATTTGATATGAATGAGCAGACAACATGCAATTGTAAATCTAATTCCATTATGAACAAATTACCTCATTTTTCATTGTTTGGTGCATCGAGAGGTAGTTACATCGTTATTCTTAAATTTAATTGGTGAGGTAGGTAAATGATGATATAATCAATGGACTAATGGAATTTATATATATACTAAAGCAAAGAAATGGAAAAATAATTATTCCCGCCAAAATTATATAACAACGTATATAAATATTTTTAAGTGATTTTTGTCTTAAGTGTTGAATTAGTAGAGTTGGTCTAAGGTGTTGATTTTAAATTTTTGTATCTAAGAGGTATTGTGTTGAACTCCTACCATCAATATATAAATGTTTATTTTTTTACACAAAAATTATCTTTTCAATTATTTTAAAATAAAAATATGGGAACAATTATTTCATTATTATCTTATTTAAATATATTATAATTAATTATTAATTAATAGTGATCATAATAATCAATTTGTACAATAAATATAGTCGGTCTTATTTTTAATTTCTATATTCCATAATAAAAGAAAATTATCTTCATTAATTGTCAATAAAATACTTTTTTTTTTACCAATATTTCAATAATTTATATAAATTCGATAATCAAGCTATAATAAAATTTATACAACAACGTGCAAACTTAAATGATGATTACAAATAAAATTATTTTAAAATTATATTTTCAAAAATAGTAAGATAGTAATATTTAATTATTTTAATAAATTAATAAGATATATTAATATAATATTAATAAATCTATATTAATACTTAAGCAAAAAAATCTATCCAAAAAATATAGCCGGAACAGTTATAAAAAATTGTCTACATTGTCAACAGTTATTTTAATAAATATAATATATTGAATAAATATTCAGTTATTTTAATATTTGATTTTTTTATAAAAATTTAATATTTGGATTGTTGCAAAATTTGCCGAATATTACAATGTAATATTTACAAGTTTATTTAACATTTATAAATATATTAAATTATTTTCAGTTGCTTATTATTTAATTAAAATTGTAATATAGTATATAGATTAAAATATACGAGTTTAGAAAAAATATTTTATTAATATTGCTATATATTATTATTGACATTTACCAATATATATCTGGGTTTTTTATTTTAAAACTACAAGTATCGAAAAGTAAAAAAAATTATCAATTGATCCCCAAAAAATAAAAGTATTTTTGATTCAAATTATCAATTCTTAACCAAATTTGTCTTAAATAATCTAATAAGTCCCACCAAAATAATCAACATAACTATTTAAATTTTGAAAACAATTTTTATTTCTTTTATAAACATTTTTATTTATTTTCTTTGCGGACAAATAATTAATATACCTGTTCAATACTTTTATTTATTTCTTTTGTAAAAATTTATTTCAAGTAACCTATATGTTCATTCAAATCTTTTTAGTAAAAATATATGTAATATGCAGCAGTTTTATATCTTTATAGTAAAAATATATGATATGAAATGTATGTGAAAATTCATTTTAGTTGATATGAAGAACTATTTTAATAGTATTAAATTATTAAAAAAAACTAAATTTATTTATTTTAAAAGTAGATGCGAAATTTAAATGGCATAAAATTCAAAATTATCAATCACTAAACAAGTAAATAAACAAAATATGGAATTTCTTTATATATAATTACTATTGTATATTTATAAATTGAAACCTGTAATTCTTTAATCGATGCACAAAGTTTGGTAGTAAAAACTGTCCATAATATGCAACAGATTATTCCCCTCAAGTCCTTTTTCGAAAAAAGTAATTCAACATACAAGTGAAAATTCATTTAATTTGGTATGAAAACCTGTTTTAAAAGTATGAAATTAAGAAGATAAAAATCAAATTTCTATATTTCAAAATATGTGATGATTAAGAACAGTTAAGAAACTTGAATTGCATGAAATCCAAATTCATCAATTCATTGTAGATATAATGTACAACGTAATTTACCTTTATATAAACTTCTACTTAAAATTTATTTAAACAATTTTTGTGAAAATCCCTACGTAAGGCCGCCTAGGCAACCCCTAGCCGCATGTGCGCCTAGGTGGTCTAGGCGCCGATCTAGGCGGGCTAGGTGGCCAATTTATTTATTTTTTTTAAAGCAATTAAAAATTTATATATTTTAATTTTTTATTTATTAATAAATATATTTATATCTATATAATATATTAAAGGAGTTCCAGCTTTTCCCTCCAAATTTTTTGAAAAGTGTGAACATATTAAAAAATTATTAAATAAATTAATATTGTTTCTACAATTATATTGCTTCCATATTATCCAAAATGCATATTTTTAAAGAAAGTTTATAAATCTAATTTTGGTAATATTAAACCTTGAATTTGCACGCAAAAAAATTATAGTTATTTCGAAAATTTGGAACATAGGTGGATGAGCACAATAAATAAAAACTTTGTTAATTGATAATATAATTGTCTCACAACAAATGAAAAAATAATTGCAAAACAATCATAAATTTATTTAATATATTTTATTTGACATTTACATATTTTTCAAGAATTTTGGAGAGAATGACCTAAAATTATTTGTATATTATATAGGTACTTTATCGACCAGAGGTAATTTGCAACTAATACAAGATAGAAAACGTAAAATACCACCAACTTACATATAAGTGATAGATTTACAAAATAAAATGTGATGAATTTACAGTTAATGTATTTGAATTTGAGATTTCATAATTCAACATGCATAACTCCATTACAAAATCATTTCAAAGAACACATTTAACACTTTTTTATGCATCATAACATTAATGAAAGTTGTTCTTTCTAAATAGTGAATATACAATGTCTTTTTAAGAATATATGTTTAAAATTAATGTATTATTTATGGATTCATTTATATATACTTTTAATTGATGAATGAATGAATTAATAAAATAAAATATCTAAAAGGAAAAGGAAGACTATCTTTTCAAAAAATATATAAATATTGAATAATTAATTCATACACATATGTTAAACTACAAATATTTTAAATATTTCCGTGCAACGCACGGGTACAAACCTAGTATTATAAGTATATAAAATTAGCTTATTGATTAGGCGCTAGGTTTTATTTACAACTATGATTATTATTATAAATATAAATAAATTGAAAATTTGTCCTATTTTTAAAAGATGTAAAATTGAAAGCCTTTATTTTTTAAATTTAAAACGTAATACTTTGTTGCACGGGTGAAATAGTAGTGTAAGTTTTAAATCAAACTATTAAGAATGCATTTTTAAGTAATGCGATGAAAATTATGATGAGAGAGAAAGTAGGACTAGGGACAGGGAGGGGTTGATTCAACTTTCATCTAACGTCGGTATACAACAATACAAGGTAGCAGGAGATGAAGTAGGCAGCTCAGAAATGAAAAAAGGCCTACTCACTCGTACCAAAAATATTTGCTTGCCGCTCTTTACAACTCATCGCCATTTTAATCCTCTATCCCAACGAATTAAGCCTTCCAACATCTTCTCTTTCTAACTGAACCGGATTTCCCACTTCCTCCTCTTCTTCCTTCAAACTCATTGCTTTCTCTCTACTCCCATTGCACTCTTGATCATAATCATCACCCTTTCCATTTGATGTCGTAGGAAGGAAAACTCCGGTGCCAGGGACTGGCCGAGGAGGACCTGCAGGCCATCCAGCAGATGCAAGTGGTGCCGTAAATGCTATGCCCGGTGCCACGGGGGTAGCTACAAATATGGGTTGGATACCATTGGGTGGGGGTAGCTGCTGACGAGCAGGCAATACGCCATGTTTTACTGCACTCGGGCGAGTATGAATTGGTGACCTGATTGGAGGAGACCAGTTGCAAGAAGGTGATTGGAAACGATGACCTTTAGGTTGTGATTTTACCAATGTCACAAGTATTCGCTGCTTCTGCACAGAATTTATTGCGTGTCTCGCAAAGTCTGCAGATCTCCCTTGCATTACAATCATTGATCTGTACATGGCCAGAAAAGAATTACCAACAGTCATAGCAGGAAAACCTAACAATGAATAACATGTTTTTTTTTTTTTTTTACGATAAATGATTATGATTCTACCTACAAACTGTAAAGTACAAAAGAGTTTTTAGATAGCTGAGACGGTATAAACATCAGTTCCAACCAGTGCATAAAGAGAAAGAACATGATGTGTTCTAAAATCTTGAGAATTCCAGGTGATCAGAAATAAGCATATGCTTGAATGTCACGTTCCATGCAATAACGGTAAATGTATTACCAAGGGCGGTTTAGCCTAGCAGTACGCGGGTGAGAGATCCAAGTATTGAACCCTCCCCAGCCTTGGTTTGAATATTGTAATTAATTTTATTTTTTAAAATGTATAGGAAAAAGAAGAGAGATTTGTGATTACCCTGGTGACAGGGAGAGTTTCAGAGCACCCCGATAGTGGCCTGGTTGATCCATTGATATTACCTTACCAAAAGACATTTCACACGCGGTCAAGAATATAACACACACAGGCCTTCCAAGCCAGTGTGGCCAGATATGAGGATTTGAGTGATCACCCTATAAGTGCGAGGAAGCAAATTAGATCTGCCTACTTCAAATAGAAATCATCAATACATCGAATGCACTACTATCATTGTCATATGAGACCTCATTGAAGACATCAATGATGGCAGAGTCCGGTTTGACACTGACAATATGCTCCGTAAGCAACCTTTCAATAGCATCTTGCAGCAGCACAGGGATGGGTTCAGTTTTTGGATCTGCAAATTTACCATAAATCAAGTTAACATGTTTAACAAGAAACTTCCTCAAAAATTTGTGTTGAACAAGAAACATGCACAGAGAGCTTCATTGACATGATTATACAGAGCATACCTTTAGAAACTCCTACAGCAACTTCATCTTCAGTAGGTGGATCTGCAACTGGGATCCCCAACTGAATCATCTCTCTTCCATGTCCCTTCATGGGTCTCTTTGAAATGATAAAAGTTTGGCCTGTATCAGTACGACAAAGAAAAGATATTTATTACAAGGGTTAATTGTGCCAAATATATTATCTCAAAAAAAGAAAAAACTGCACCAAATATGACCGCTACTATATTTTACTCAAGTTTGTGTATCATCATTTGAAGGACAGAATTTAGTTTGCAACAAAAGAGTTGTCACCCAAACCTCATCATTTACAATGAATTAACAGTTTACCATTGTTATTGTCAAAAAAGGAACATACAACTACAGATGAATATACTCAGTAGGATTCATAAGAGTATTTTACCTGTGTTAAGTTCAGTTCTTCTTGAAGTAAGAATTAAAAGAAGAGTTTCAACTAAAGTCTAAAACCAAAATAGGTGTATGGCATAATGGAAAGTGCGAAAGGAATTCCAATTAAAAACTGCATACTGAAGACAGCAACAATAATCTACAATGAAAGAGAAAATGTGTTGCCTTGCCAATTCCTGCAACTATGGGTGTCCAGATTCTACCAGACAAAATTTGAACGTAATTCGAATCACCCTTGCTGGATTCTAACCGCAAATATTGAATGGATAATTCTTCCAAGAAGATCTAATTGTTGGGGCCAGTATAGAGCCTACCAGATTTTAGCACTTCTGCTAAGGAAGCCATCTATTAATAAGTTGGCAAAATCAGATATTCATTACCTCTGTTGATACTTCATAGTTTACAAACTATTGGAATGATGCCTTCGAAATGCACCTCCAAAAATATCAAAGGCACTATATGTTTGTAGTTAGTTAGGCCATATTAAGAGCATCAGCCACATACATGATCAATTTGTATTGCCTATGTTTTACCTAGAGTGAAATGGATATAAGATCTCTCCACATACCAAACCAGTCTAGATTCATAATCTGGATGAAGTAGTTATCAGTGTCCTAAATCATGCCACTCATGGTTTGTATCAAGTGTCGTGCAAGTCAATTGGGAAATAGGTTAAAAATAAAAGTCACCAGAAATTGTATAATACAGCCATTATATTGTTTTTTCCGTATACATGCATTTCTTTGAGTTTTGGTCATGTCAGAATCAACCATTCCAACAAATGTCAAGATAGGCTGCCAAATTTTCAGTTAAAATCAAAAAATATTATTTATTTGCTTATATTTGGTTTTCATTGCAGTTCAGATTCTGCTTATAGAGATTCAGTTCAATTAAAAAATCAAATTGTAACTATATGTACATATAAATTAGATAGGGTGCTAAAAATAAAATTTGTGTTGAATATGTATGAGTTTAAGCCCTCAGATTAATTAGATCAATAGTTCAGGTTTTTTTCTTTTTAATATATTACTTTTTAAAGGATAACATATATGGCAACAAAACATATTTCTTTAGGTTGTTCATTGTTCTTCAATTTCATGTCCTGTTCAGTTGTCTCCACAAAACAAATCCAATATTCTCCAATAGAAATAAGGATCTATTATAACTAATCATCATTATATTACCTAATCTAATAATATATCACTATAATAAACGCATTGCAGCACATTCCTTTACAAAAACAATTAAACATGATTTGGTGAATTGTGACATAATTGTATTTCCAAAGAAGAAAATCATTTTCAAATATCTTTTCAAGGAAACAAATTTATCACATAACGCCGTTTCCATCAGCTGAGAAATCTTGAAAGAAACGACTCGAGGAAACACAATTGTTCATCTCTTAAATGACTTACATGTAAATTAACTGGATGTCAACTTAATCAATAATTCATAGACGGAAAGGCACAGCATTACTATGCATATTATTTCTTCAATTTTACTTCCAGTTGTACCAATTCTAAACTTAGGAAGGAAAAAAACATGTAGGGGCCAATGGGGTTGGCCGGGTCATGGCACCGTTTGTTAATTATTATCATTGTTGTCTACAACAAGATTTATTTTTATAATTTTTAGCTCAATAATTATTTAATCTAGTGAATGAGATTTCCTTTTTAAGTGATATAGGCAACACAAATCAATTTTTATGATTTTTTGTGAAATTAGTTATCATTAATATAGAATTAACTGTTATATACATCGTAGAAAATATTTCTATGTGCAACTGCTAAAATTGTTGGAATCTTTTGACTAAAGTTTTGTTTTAGACTTACACAAATTGTCATCAATTCATACCAACTACATCAGTTGCAAGTTTGTGTTGTGATTTACGTGTATACTCTATTCAGTTTGTTTGTAAATTATTTGTCAAGTCAATACCGAGTAATTTTGTGTATAAACTATCGTTTCAGTTTATTCTTGATTCGATTTGAATTCTTAATTTTTTGTATGTATAAATTTGAATAAATTGATTTTAATTGATATATTTGGTTATTATTTGAGGGGGAAAAAAGGTACATTGAAAAATTTGTTTCGTACGTTAAGGGTTTCAAACTTATAATTCTAGTACATGATTAGTTATTGAATATTTAATAATGTAAAACAATATTAATTATAATGTTTTGATAGTACATTATTGGTGGCAAATGTAGGTGAGGCCCCACTACTCTCTAACTCTGCATTCCTACTATAGCAGCAAAGTTTAATATCACTTAACTAGCCAATAACTATACCTACAGCAGAGAACATTTAACTCATGACAACAAATTATCTAATAACAGTCCAAACGGAGCGATTGCTGCACTTTCTGATAATGAAATATATGAGCAGTAAATATTTAGCCCTCACAAATTGCTGTTTGGGTCCCTATTTTTACTACCCCCTATACAAGGAATCAAGAGCCATTGTAAACTTTCACAATGAGCATTCTTCAATTTGATATAAACATAAATAAGTTTTAAATGTGTAGGACATGCCACATATAACTCCACTAAACTTACCTTGCAACTGCCCTCTCTTCCCGGCAGCTCTCATATCACTGACCAAATCATTGAGCTTTAAAATCTCCGAATCATCAAATAAATGTTCATAAAGCTTCAGCCCTTCAGCTATGTTAACCTAGAGAACAAATAAGTAAAGTCAATCATGTCTAATTTCTTGAGCTCAACCTAAGTTATATAAATAAATATATAATAACAAGAAGAGAAAAGGATATTACTGATTTTCCATCACACATCTCAGTAGCAACAAAGGTTTTTGGAGTAATTTCAAGGTTCGATTTCTCTATTAATCCAGATCCATCAACACTGCAAGATCCTAATGGGGAAGTAACACGTAATGAGATTATGACCAAAGCATCAGCAGCATATTAAATCAGAGGATTTATCAGAAGAGAAATTACTGCTAATTATCATTTCTTAGCTCGCAAACAATTCATCCATGATCTTGATTAAACTTAATTAGAACTTCTATACAGTCAGACCAGCCATCAATAAAGCGACCTATCAAATACTGTAAAATATGTTCAATTTACACGTTAAAAGCTACTCTTTTCCTACTGGAAACTAATCCAACCGGTAATTCAACTTTGGTAAGAAAAGCATAAAGCTGCTGTAGAGGTCATTAGGTCAAACCGTCAAAGTATAGCCAAAAGGATATGAAAACACATCTGGAGTTGGATTTCAACTTACCTGTATCATCTGCCTTAACATCTGCAAGTGCAACAGCTTGAGTGCTTCTCTGTTTTGTTGCCGTATTATTTTCTTCAAACTTCTCATTCAATTCTGCAACTTCATAAATAAATAAAAAGATAACTCATCAGAGAAATAATTTTTCCCTCCTTCTGTTTACTGAAGATGGAGAAAGAAACCTAAATATGAAGAATAAATACACTAGACCCCAGAGGAAATACTCAAATCGGAAACATGTGTCTGTCTGTTATACATAACCATTAACTTCCACCAAGAAACTTGACTGTGAAGAGAGAATTCAATTAGAACCCTGGAGCTTACAACTTCTACCATGATTATGCCTCACTGAAGCAAACTAATTAAACGAATTTCAGGAAGTGCACTACAGATGCCATTCAAAGCAATTGTGTCAGCTTGCTTCAACTGGGTCCAGGGACATGGTAATGATTAACAGAAGTATTGTCATTGCAGCATAAGAAAGGAAAGTTATACGGACATAGAACTTGAAGCAACAATCAGATACCCACGAGCTCTTAGAAAGCAACTAAAATATAAAAACAAATTCATGAACAAATGCATTAAAAAGTTTCCAAAAATACAAATGGCAATCCAACGAAGCATGGAGTGCTTTCCGCCCCCATATAATTTCTATATCATATTAAATAGGAATTGATGCAATCTCATATTTAACCGAATAAAAACTGTGGATCATTAATAACTGATCGGATCCAATATATTCGCAACTTTCGTTTGAAATTAATAACCTCCGAAATAAACCAAAATAATAAGCAAATCCCAAATAAATCATGATCCTTTCCTTCCCAATAAAACATCTACATTTAAAGGAATTTGAGCACACACAAAGAAACACGATAACTAGGTAAAACATTTAAGATATAGGCGAACGTTTTTTTCTTACCTTCCTTCTCCACCTGTGCCTTATCCCCTCCGCCCAATTTCTCATTTAGTTTAAAATTGCTTTTAAGAAACCCACTGTTGAGATCCTTCCCATTCATCTCTCCACCCAAATTCTGCACCTCAAGTCCTCCTCTGTGTCCTCTGCCTCCTCTCATGAACTCCTTCCCACCTCCCCCCATCCTTGGACCCCCATCGAACCCCGCCACTCTCTGCTGCCGCTTCCAACCGACCTGCTGTAGCGCATAAACAACATCAGCCACCGGGAAGAACTGCTGCATATGCAAAATGGGATTCCAATTACACCTCCTCTGTTGAACGGCCCCTACCACACCATCATACTCCCCAGGCTCGCCCACCGCCCTCAAGTGGTGGCACAGCGCGTCGATTATCGCATTCGCGGCCGCAAATTCCCCCCTCAACCACATCAGAAACCCCTCCCTTTCATCCATCTGATTATGTGGCGGCTGTTGCTGGTGGCTGTACCATTGCACGGGGATTTTCTCAGGCACCACCATAGCCCCTGATTGCATTGCCATAACCGATGGCTACAACAATCCACGTGTATTTATATACGTGTATTCCAACAAAAGAACAAAATATACAAGTAAAATCACGTATTTTAATCAACTCTGATAGGAATTCAGCTCATTGCCATACTTATAACAGATCTGCGGTCGGCATAAATACGTAAAGCAGTTGAGATTTTTGCGAGACGATTGTTCTTGCGCAAATGTGGGTGGGTTGAGGCGAGGCAGTCGCAGTAATAGCAGTAGTAGCAGTAGGGAGGTGAATTTCAGATCTGAGAGTGACGTGAGAAGGAGGAAATTCAGTGTGTGTGGGGAGAGAGAAACTAAGATCTGAGAGAAAATGGCTTGTGAAACACGCGTATGCAAGCTGGTCTTAAATGGTGGCCTTCTTTCTCTTTGTTTTTACTGTGTGTGTTGGCTTCACTAATTTTGTGTGCCCTTTATTTACTCCAAGAATCTACGATATTTTTGCGAGTATAAATGAATTCGTAATTGAAAATTGACTGATTTGTATTAGAATAATTGGTCGATTTTATATGTAATACAAAGTCATAAAAATAACGGATATATTTCTTTTTTAATCAACCACGAAATAAGACGATTGTAATTTTACTATCCGTTTCATTTGTAAGACACTCTCATTAGTGATGGATCCAATTTTATGCATCGAAAGTTCATATATTTTATATTGAATTTTTTTTCTCTTTGTTTTTAGCTATTTTTTCGATTAGGGTGACTGAAATTCCCCTAGTCCCACATATATAGTCCTTCAATCTCGCATAAACCTTCTAATACATAAATATTAGCTTGGCACCCACACATTAATTGAACAAAAAAATATTATATTAAAGTAAAGTTTTTTAAAATTTTATTAGTTCACAAAATAAATTATATTGTTATTATTTATTATAGCAAAATAAAATAAATTGGTGAAAATTTAATGTTTTACAGAAAATTTGATAAACATAATTTTATTAAGTTTTTTTATTGTTTGTTGAATACATATATCTAATAATATAAAACATTAGTATTTAAGATTTAAAATAATATATTTTATATTGATGTAATGATTTTTGGTGGAAATGAGACAAAATTATTATTTAGTATTCCCTCCGTTTTAACTTAATTGTCCCACTTTTTTTTTTTGTCTGTCCCAACTCAATTATCTCATTATTAAAAAAATATAAATTTTTCACACTCAATAATAAAATATTAATTCCACTCAACTTATTCTACACTCACACTCCTTTGTTATTGTTCGATCAATCCGGGACAATTAAGCCAGGACAGAAGAAATATATTAATAACAGTTATATTAACGAATAAAGTTAAATATACTTTAAAAATCTACTAAAATAATATAGAAAAAATTTTGTCGGAATACTTAAACTACTAAACTTTAATATATAGGTAGATTCAAGCTACTGTTTTTTTTAATAGTATTTTATTGATTTAAGTTTTTTTGAATAATATTGTATTAATTTAACACACACTCAAATACTTAGATATTTTCGAAGAAACTCAAAATTATAACCTTTCAGTTATAAATAATATACTTGTCTTTTACTACTACTCTATGAGTAGGAAACTAAAGTTTGTTTTGATGATTGAAGTTGGCAGTTGTTTGAATGAACTGTAGATCTTCAAACAAGGTGGAATTAAATTTATAATTTTGTAGATTGGATAGTTGCAATTTGATAAGAATATTCTTGAAGGTCAAATTTGTCAATTCAACTGGCCGTATGTTATGTGCTGGATCATAGGCGTGAATTTTTTAGTGTATGTTTATAGGGGAGGTACGTCTATTTTGGAATAGTAATTACTATGCTTTAATTAGCATGAAAAATTAAATATTTCATAATTACACCTAAAATACCTTTTTACTGTTTGATTCGAAATTATTGAGTTTTTACTAGGATTAATTGCGTTTTAATTCTTAATATTTGTTTTAATCTATTTTTAATTTAATTTCCAACTATGTATTACGAAGTTGGTTTTTAATTTCTGAGGTGGGGCTTGTTTTTGTAATTTATTTTATAATGTATTTAAAAGTTTTCTATTTTATTTCTGAGCATTTTCTTTTTTTTTTTTAGGAAAAAAAAGATATATTAAATTAAAGATCCCGCCTGACTAAAGAAATAAGCTAGTTGGGAAAATCGTTCGTCCATAAGATGCAATCGTTACAATGAGCTCCAAAACGAGCCAAGTGGTGTGCAACACCATTGGCCTCGCGAAACACATGTGAAAAATCAAAAGTAAAAGACTCCCTAAGTTTGTGGATGGTGTCCGCCAAGTCTTTCGGAAAGAAAGCTGAAGTTTCTTCCCTTTGGAGATCATTTGCCACTTGAATGGAGTCGACTAGTCGAGGAAGACTTGAACTGGGCCTAAATCTTCTTGGAGACAAAGACCAATGCCAAAGAAAGCCGCAAGAAATTCCCCTTCTGCCACGCACGAGGTTCTTGGAATAGGTTTGGCAAGAGCTGCTTTGATAGAGTCATTATAATCTCTAACCACTGCTCCCACGCCATAGAGGTTGAAATCAGGATGAAAGCACGCGTCCACATCAAGACGGAAAGTACCTTTAGCCGGTGGTGTCCAAATCCTTGAGCCAATTGGAATAAAAAGGTTTCTAGTATGATTCAAAGTATCAACTGCCTTTTTGTATGTTTCGAGGAGGGACAAGGCTGTTGCGGCAGTTGGGGTTTTGAAACACTCTTCAGGGTTAAACTTGGTAGAGCAAATGTAGTTCCAGATATTCCATGCCAAAATTCCCCAAGTTTCAAAATCTTCTTTTGAGAGTGAGAAAAATAATCTTTCGTAAAGTTGCTGGAATGGGAGCCCTTTGAATTTCTTCATATGAGTCCAAAATTCACTATCCTACCAACAATTTTTAATGAATGGACAGAAGAGAAGGCAATGAGCAGTAGTACCTTTTTTGATTTTACATCTCTCGCAGAAGACCAACTTCCTAATCTTTCGGGTTTTCAGGTTATACTCCGTGTGTAGGAAATCTTTGATGGCTCTCCACAAAAATATTTTGACTTTTGGAGGAATTTTTAAGTTTCAGACCAACTTGTTCCACATCTCCAATGGTTTTGTGGATTGGTGATGTGGAGTTTTAAAATACCCTGTACCAAGGAGGTAGGCAGATTTTACGGTAAACTTACCATTGTTAGAAAGCTTCCAGATGATATGACTTCGCTCACCAGAATTGATCTCAGAATTCCCAGCGCTTCCTTCTTTTGCCAAACCACGACTCCACGCCAGGGACCTCCAAATAAAAGAGAAGTTAGAATAAACTGGTGCTTCCATGATTGAGCAATTGGGGAAGTACTTGTTTTTCATTACTTGCCCTGCCAATGAGTCTGGATTTGTCCAAAGGCGTCAAATTTGCTTCGCAAGGAGAGCTTTATTAAAACTTTCAAGATTACGAAACCCCATTCCCCCTCTATCTTTTGGTTGACATAAGGAATTCCAATTCGACCAATGTATTTTGGAATGATTCTAGTCGTCTCTGATGGGCTTTGTATACTGAAAGTATTTATTATAATGAGTATACAACAGTTTATTTCTCTTATCCGTTAACAATCGTACATGTATGAACAATGGTATCCTCTTGTCTCACCGATAGGGACGATCATACGGCGTTTTGTAGATCGTAGAAGACAATATGATCACTTGACCTAGTGAGACATAAACCTGATCACAGCCGAGACAGCGTATGAGGATACGTCTGTCCGGATGGCTGCGGCATTGTCGGAATAAGTAGTCTGTCTTGGTTACTTGACATGCTGGTACGCAGAGGTGGCGTATTGATGGACCACAATGAGATGTATTCGTCTGTCTGACATAAGTGAATACAAGATCTCGTTATATTGATTGAGTCCAAACCCTAACGAAGGTTCAGGGGTTTGCACGGGTTGACTGTTGCTTTGACTTACCATGGTGGAGAGCCTAAGTAACGTGCTCGTATATCCGCATCTTGGGTAACAGCAGTTCGTGTAGTACCGCATGAGACTGGGTTTAGGTAACCATATCCGAGTAATAGGATGGGGACATTCCCTGAGGAGCTCAATAACATTCATCGTGCCAAAGTCCTGTAGGCTGATTAATTTCAGGCGCAAGTGATAAGGTTTGAGTGGTACTACTCAGGAATAATAAGATATTAATTAATTGTTGTTAGAGCATGTGAGAGGCTCCGATTAATTAATGGATGTCCGGTAACCTTAAATATGGGGATTCTCAATTAATGCAGCCCGTTCTCATAAGGTGGTAATAAAGGGGTAGGTCAGTATTAATTCTGTGGTGAAAAAGAATTAATATTAATTAATTAATTATGTCCTGGGTTGTGGACATGGGAATTAATTAATTTATAGGTCCACTTTATTATTTGCATTAGGTCCCAGGTCTGGCCCAAATTAAATATGCTGAATTGAGCCCAAAAAGGCCCATTAGGGTTTACAACCCTAGGTCTATAAATAGACAGCTCTCTCTCATAAGTTGTAACACAGTTGAAACACACTAAACCTAGAGAGAGAGAGGCGCCGTTTTTTGAGATGAAAAGGAGGAGAATTTCGATTCTGGTCCTGCTCAGAATACAGATCTACGGAGTCCTCACCAGTAGTAGATCTGAACAGCATTGGGACACAGCCCTGAAGATCTGATCTGGAGAACAGAAATCCTATTTTTTTCTTTTCTTTGTTTTCGAATTTATCTTAGAAATTAGATTTCTAATTTTTGATTCCGCAGATAAAGTCGAATTGCGTGGTTGAATTGGAGTTTGGAATTCAAACGCAAAAGATCGGTACAGACTCGACGGAATAACGGTAATCCCTCAATCCACAATACTGGTTATTAAATTCATAGGAGCATGCCAGGGTTTTGTGAATTTAGATTATGTGCAATATCCATAAATCGATCCGGTTCAGTTTGGTTTTGGTGATTCGGTTCACGTAAAAACCCTACAATTGGTATCAGAGCCAGGTTTCTGATTTATGGCTCTGTTGTTCATAATTAAATTCGATATGCATGTATGAATTTATTATTTTGTGGATGTTGGTTTTTGTTCCTCGTGGCAACCCGTTGATTCAGTCTGCGGTGGTTTATCCGTGTAGGGCTGAATTGTTTTTGTAAAATCACGAGAAAATCCGTGATTAGTGTAGATTTTGAAAAATTGTAATAGAATAGATTCTGTATTTTTTTATTATTTTTCAAAATCTATAATTGGACGGGTCGAGGACGAAGAACGAAGACGGAGCCGACGGAGACGACGGCGGGCGCAGGCGGCAGCGCTGGGTGCCGGCGGCAGCTGTGGCTGTCGTCAGCTGCTGCTGTCCCGTCGCGGTGACTCGTGTTTTTGGTGGTTTGTGCAATCCTGTGTAAACCCTAGGGTTTGCATTAGGGTTAGGGCAAATCATCAAATCACAAAGGCCTAAATCCCAAAAGATTTGGTGAATCAGATTTGGAGGCCCTTGAAGATTTGAAAAAGATTTGGATTTATCCAAAATTAGATTCAAATTCAAATTGTAATAGATAGAATTTATTTTTCTATTTTTGGTGCCACGAGGAATTTTTGTTTGCCTTAATTGTCCTCGTATGATATGTGATTTATTTATGTGCGTATTTAAGCATGTGTAGATAATAGGAAAAGCATGTTTTTTGCTTTTATTATTTACAGCTTTCAAGCATGCTTATGTGATTAATTTCTTTTGTTGGATTAAATTTTGGAAATTTTTGGGCTTGTTTAATTACATGCAAAAATTTGGAAATATAATGACAAAGAAATTATGTGTGCGCATAAAGAAACCTTTTAAAAGAAAAATACTAAGCAGATTTTTTAATTAAAATCAATAGACCTCCACAAAGCGGTCCTAGGCTGTAAGTGTATCTCTCGTTCTAGTAACGTCTACGAGTGTAGCTTGCTAGTTCCTAGAGGTGCATGGGTACGGTTGTTGGGATTTCTAGACAAACAATTTAAATCATGTGAATAGTGGGAGGATTTTGTGTAAACGTCTACGAGTGTAGCTTGCGTAGATCTCTTTCACAAGTATTCTAGGATTGATTTAAATTATAGATAACAAAAGCTTTAAGGGCTGTGCGGTATGGTTACGTGCCATGCTAAACTGTCTCTTTTGGCCGGAGTTAAATTTGTGGTTAATTGCTTAGAAGCATCTTAGAATATAATGCAAGAATTGCATCCCTGTTCTTGAGAGATGGCTTGGTCTAAGGTTTTCACTAATTATTAATTTCTAGTGTCAAAAGCATCCTGACATGGTAGTGAAATTAAATGGATTGGGGCTTAAAAGTCGCAGTTCTAGTTGAGGGTGACATCGTAAACGTCTACGAGTGTAGCTTGCGGTGGGAACTCTTGGGCAATTAGTGGAAAACATTTGTATTTGATTTCTTAAAAGGTTTTCAATGCATTTATTTTCGAAGTTCTACATGTGTGTTCTTATTTAAGATTCTTTATTGTTTCAGATATGTCTATGTCTACTGTCGATCATATACTTGCTCTCAATCCTCTAACTGGTCCAAACTTCCATGAATGAAGTTTCTGCATAAAACACATCCTTTATCTGAAAAATCAAGCACATGTTCTTTACATGGATCCACTGTTGCGCTCTCAAAGAGGAGTGTGCGAGCTTGAGCTTGAATTCTATGAAAGATGGGAGGATGCTGATGAGTTTGCCTTTTGGCTCATCACAGGTTCACTGTCTAGAGAATTAAGGCATAAGTATGAGCACCTTGAAAGGGCTGGAGAGCTTTGGAAGGAACTCTCGACAGCCTTTGGCAAAGTGGAGCGAACTATTAACTGTAAGCTTGTGCACAATCTTGTGTGCAAGAAGATGGTTGAGGATAGTTCAGTGACTACGCACATGATGTCTATGATTGATCTCATGAGACAGTTTACTGTGCGGGGTGGTAATATCAGTGCGCAAGGCGAGATTGATATTATCTTGAATTCTCTTCCTCCTATTATGACTTTAAGGTAGTTGTTGCTGCAAAGGGAGAGTATGCTCTGCATGAGCTGCTTGAGGACCTTGTAGTGGAGCAGTCTACCATGCGAGCACGGAAACCTGTCTTGTCTGGTTCTAGTACTGGTTCGACAACCTCTAAGGTTGGAGACGATGGTGCTGAGAGCAAGTTCAGGAAAACAGGCAGTGATAGCAGGTCTAGGAAGGGGAAGAGAGTCAAGGTCACTCCAAAGACGAACGAATGTGCTGGATGCAGAAAGGTGGATTGTCTGAATGCCAAGGGACAAGGTACGTTATTTGCATTTGTAACGGAAACATGTTTAGCATCGGTTTCTACTCATTCGTGGGTAGTTTTGTTACATTTTGCAGGGGTTCACACCTAGGAGGGTGCTGAAGAATGACGAGGTTACCATCTCGATGGGGAACGCAGCACAAGTGAGTGCAGCTGCCATTGGAGATTTCACCTTGTACTTTGATGATTCTGTTTTAACTTTGAGAGATGTTTTGTACGTGCCAGATTTTCGGCGAAACCTTATTTCAGTTTCCAAACTTTATGTTGATGGATATTCAGTTATTTTTGATAGTCGTGTTTCTATCATTGGTAATAACGGTGTTATCTGTCGTGGAATGCTGAATAATTCTCTCTATGTTGTTAACTGTAATCATAAGTCTTCCACAAGTATTGCATGTAATTCATCTGTAATTGATAATCTTAGAAAGAGAAAACTTACTTCTTCTGATGAGAATCTTACATATCTCTGGCACTTGAGACTGGGTCACATCAGCTTGAAGCGGATTCAAAGACTTGCAGATGACGGTACATTGGACTTAGTCCGGGCTGTACCTTATCAAGTCTGCGAATCCTGCATCGAGGGCAAGATGTCAACTAGGCCTTTTAAGGCTAGTCAGTCTCGAGCAGAGGAAGTGTTGGAATTGATCCATTCTGACTTATGTGGACCGATGTTCACGTAGGCTCGTGGAGGGTACGAGTACTTCGTCACTTTCATTGACGATTACTCAAGGTACGGATATGTTTACCTGCTTCGCTACAAGTCTGAATGCTTTGAGAAATTCAAAGAGTTCAAGGTTGAAGTAGAAAAGAAGGTCAGGAAAACTATCAAGTCGCTGCGATCTGACCGCAGTGGCGAATACCTCGGTAACGAGTTCCTGCAATATTTGTCAGAAAATGGGATTACATCCCAGTGGACTGCACCGGGTACTCCCCAGCAAAATGGTGTGGCTGAAAGAAGAAATAGAACTCTTCTAGAGATGGTAAGATCAATGATGAGTTATGCAAACTTACCAATTTCGTTTTGGGGCTACGCATTGGAAACAACAGCTTACGTGCTTAATGTGGTGCCTTCTAAATCAGTTCCTAAGACACCTTCTGAGCTCTTCCTTGGTCGCAAACCTAGTTTGTGCAAGTTTAGACTGTGGGACTGTCCGACACACGTACTGTCGAAGTAACCTGATAAGTTAGAAAGCAGGTCAAAAGTGATGTTGTTCATAGGGTATCCCAGGCAAACGAAAGGTGGTTACTTTTACTGTCCTGAGAGTCAAAGAGTCGTTGTTAGCACCAATGCTAGATTCTTGGAGGACGAGTATGTGAGTAATCACAAGTCAAGGAGGGATATCGTTCTTCAAGAAATTGAGAACGAGAATGCAATTCCAAGGGAAGGGGAACGTGTAGATGTGGGTGCACCTGTGAGAGGTACAACACCACAGACACGTTCTTCAGTGCAAGGTGCAGGATCACAAGTCACTGCACCTACAACTGACACGGCACCGATGCCTCGTCGTAGTGGGAGAGTTATTTTCCAGCCGAAAAGGTACATGTTCGTGGGTGAGTCTTCGGACTTGAGCCCGGAAGATGGACATGAGGACTCTAACCCACTGACTTACGAAGAGGCAGTGCAGGACAAGGATGTTGCCAAATGGCGTGTCGCCATGGATTCTGAAATTAAATCCATAACTGTTATGGATGTATACCAGAAAACTAATTTGCCGGATGGCTTTAGGGCCATAGGGTGCAAATGGGTATACAAGAGAAAGAAAGGGGCGGATGGAAAGATCACGGCTTTTAAGGCCAGGCTGGTGGCAAAGGGTTATAGTCAGAAAGAGGGCATTGACTATGACAAAACCTTTTCACCCGTAGCCATGCTCAAATCCATCCGGATACTCCTTGCCATAGCTGCGCATATGGACCTCGAGATCTGGCAGATGGATGACAAAACCGCTTTTCTAAACGGTTACCTTGAAGAAGGTAGGGACATCTATATGCAGCAACCCGAGGGTTACATAAGCAAGGGCGAAGAACATCTTGTCTGGAAGCTTAGGAAGTCCTTGTATGGACTTAAGCAAGCTTCAAGGTCGTGGAACTTACGTTTCAACGATGTGATTAAATCCTATGGATTCGCACAGTTGGAAAACGAAAGTTGTGTTTACCGACTTTGTGTCAGTGGGAGCGTGGTCTTCCTTGCACTTTACGTTGATGACATACTCCTATTTGGAAACAACAAGGGAGTGATGTCCGAAATCAAGGCTTGGTTATCCGAACAGTTCCAAAGGAAGGATTTGGGAGAAGCTGGCTACATTCTTGGGATTAAGGTCTTACGAGATCGTAAGAGAAGAATGTTGAGCTTATCCCAGGCATCCTATGTGGATACTGTGATAGCCCGGTTCAACATGCAACCCACCGATAGGGACGATCATACGGCGTGTTGTAGATCGCAGAAGACAGTATGATCACTTGACCTAGTGAGACATAAACCTGATCACAGTCGAGACATCGTATGAGGATACGTCTGTCCGGATGGCTGCGACATTGTCGAAATAAGTAGTCTGTCTTGGTTACTTGACATGCTGGTACGCAGAGGTGGCGTATTGATGGACCACAGTGAGATGTATTCGTCTGTCTGACATCAGCGAATACAAGATCTCGTTATATTGATTGAGTCCAAACCCTAACGAAGGTTCAGGGGTTTGCACGGGTTGACTGTTGCTTTGACTTGCCATGGTGGAGAGCCTAAGTAACGTGCTCGTATATCTGCATCTTGGGTAACAACAGTTCGTGTAGTACCGCCTGAGACTGGGTTTAGGTAATCATATCCGAGTAATAGGATGGGGACATTCCTTGAGGAGCTCAATAACATTCACCGTGCCAAAGTCCTGCAGGCTGATTAATTTCAGGCGCGAGTGATAAGGTTTGAGTGGTACTACTCAGGAATAATAAGATATTAATTAATTGTAGTTTGAGCTTGTCAGAGGCTCCGATTAATTAATGGATGTCCGGTAACCTTAAATATGGGGATTCTCAATTAATGCAGCCCGTTCTCATAACGTGGTAATAAAGGGGTAGGTCAGTATTAATTTTGTGGTGAAAAAGAATTAATATTAATTAATTAATTATGTCGTGGGTTGTGGACATGGGAATTAATTAATTTATAGGCCCACTTTATTATTTGCATTATGTCCCAGGTCTGGCCCAAATTAAATATGCTGAATTGAGCCCAAAAAAGGCCCATTAGGGTTGTAAACCCTAGGTCTATAAATAGACAGCTCTCTCTCATAAGTTGTAACACAGTTGAAACACACTAAACCTAGAGAGAGAGAGAGGTGCCGTTTTTTGGAGAAGAAAAGGAGGAGAATTTCGATTCTGGTCCTGCTCAGAATACAGATCTACGGAGTCCTCACCAGTAGTAGATCTGAACAGCATTGGGACACAGCCCTGAAGATCTGATCTGGAGAACAGAAATACTATTTCTTTCTTTTCTTTGTTTTCGAATTTATCTTAGAAATTAGATTTCTAATTTTTGATTCCGCAGATAAAATCGAATTGCGTGGTTGAATTGGAGTTTGGAATTCAAACGCAAAAGATCGGACAGACTCGACGGTATAACGGTAATCCCTCAATCCACAATACTGGTTATTAAATTCATAGGAACATGCTAGGGTTTTGTGAATTTAGATTATGTGCAATATCCATAAATCGATCCGGTTCAGTTTGGTTTTGGTGATTCGGTTCACGTAAAAAACCTACGATCTCCCCACCAAAATCTAGCAGTTGCCTTGTTAATGTCCTCAAGGATGGTTTTAGGAATCTTGAAACAAGACATAGAATAATTTGGAATGGCTTGAATCACCACTTTGATGAGGATTTCTCTCCCACCGGCTGAAAGATGCTTGTTTTTCCAAGAGTTCAGCTTTTTGAGAATACGGTCTCTGATATAACCGAATTGAAGTCTCTTATTTTTCATGGAGTAGGTGAGGAGGCCCAGGTACACCGTGTGTCCATTCGTTGTTTGAATCCCGAACTCGTTTTGAATTAACTCTTGATCCACAACTGGGACTACAGGGCTGAAAGAGGTTCCAGATTTCTTGAAATTTATTAGTTGACCCGATGCTGCAGAATAAGTGAGGAGGCAGGACTTGATACTTTTGCAGTCATCAATCTTCGCCTTGAAGAAGAGTAGGCTATCATCTGCGAAGAAAATGTGAGAGATTGAATGCCCTGCATATCCAAGTTTTATCCCTCTGATATTACCCAAGTTTACCTGAGCGTGGATGATGGAGGAGAGCCCTTGAGTGTAGAGAACGAAAAGGAACGGAGAGGGAGGGTCCCCTTGTCGAAGTCCTCTCGTAGGTCTGATGTCTCCATACACTCTATTATTCAGTACAAAAGAATACTTGACCGAGGAGATGCAATTCATGATAAGGCAGATAAATTTTTGAGGAAATCCAAACTTGTTCAGTAGAGCATTAATGAAGGGCCACTCGACACGATTGAAAGCTTTGCTCATATCAAGTTTTAGCGCTGCATAGCCATTATTTTTCCCTCTTTTCTGACGGATGACGTGCATACATTCATAGCCTATGAGGATGTTATCAGTGATGAGCCGTCCAGGGATGAAAGCACTTTGATTCGGATCAATGATTTCACACGGCACAATCTTCAACCTCTTCATTATCGCCTTAGAGACAATTTTATAAATTGTGTTGCATAGGCTAATAGGCCGAAAGTTTTCCATCTTGCTAGCCCTTGGAGTTTTTGGTTCGGAGAGTCTTACAGGCACAACATCCAGTCGATGATACCGAGCAGCGTGAGAACATCTCCTATACACATTTCCAGGTTAAAAATAAGGTTTGTAGTGTCATTATAGATAGTGGGAGTTGTACAAATGCAACTAGTCTAACCATGGTGGAGAAATTAGGCTTACTTATGCTCAAACATCCAAAGCCTTATCGTTTGCAGTGGTTAAATGACAGTGGGCCGGTTAAGGTGACGAAGCAAGTGAAGGTTCCGTTCTGCATTTGAAAATATGAGGATGAGGTTCTTTGTGATATAGTTCCGATGCAGGCTAGCCATATTTTTTTGGGTCATCAATGGCAATTTGATAGAAAAGCGCAACATGAAGGGTTCACAAATAAATACTCCTTTGAGTATAATAACAAAAGATTTTGTCTTGTTCCTCTTACTCCAAATCAGATTCATGAAGACCAAGTGAAAATGCAAAAAGAAGTGGATGCTGGACCGAAGCTGGCTATAGAGAAGAAAGATAACTGTGTAGTGATAAGTTCTTTTCTAGCAATGCAATGTGATTGGAGTTGGCGTGAGGATTTGAGGACAAATCCTTTTGAAAAGGAGGGGAATGATGAAGATCCCAGTGATATGAAAGAAGAGGATTAAGTGAAGATCATTTGAAGATTAATTTCGAGTTTTACTTTTGAATTAATTCAGTTTTCTAATTTTAGTATTTAGTTTATTTAAATTTTGAATTTTAGTAATTGATTTTCGAAAATTAATATTTAATTTTCGAAAATTAAGAGGGTTGTCTTTTTCAAAGATAGTGAGATATACTTGTTGTATATCTTGATAGATTTGATTTGTTTTTAGATTTATTTTCCTTATTATATTAGGGTTTTGAGTTGCCTATATATAGGCCTTGTTTTGGACCTTTTTATTCAGTTTTCAGTTTAATAAAATTTGTGAGATTGTCTCCTTAAGTATTTTGAAAGCTCACGAATTCTAGTAGCCCTAGAATTCGAAAATTATGACTTATCAAATAGAATTCCACAGCCGTTTGTGGCGTCTTCGGAATATTCTTCGTTGTGAGCCGAGTTGCTTTTTTGAGTCGTAGGGGCTCGTTCGCGTTCTTGCCTACGGTTCTCTAAGGGTCGAGTCATATGCGTTGAATTTTCCATCGTATTTGTTTGAGTCGTGTCCGCGTGCGTTCCTTGTTCGTCGATTTTGGACTGCGATCTAAACCTTCTCGGCGATGATCGTATCAAGCATTTCCCAAAAGATCTCATGCTAATAAGAGTTGTGTGGACTCTTATGTACAAATAAATTCTTCTTAATTAATGTGGGACTTTGAATTTGTCATACCTAATATTTTCATCTCAGTCCCCTTTCTTCTTCACAATATATAGATAAAGATAATTATTATATAAAAAAATCTATTGGAAGAAGTTAAAAGCAGTCTCCACCATCTGAATCCTTCAATAATTCTTTTCATTATTTCAATCTTTGAATGTTTACTAACTTGATCCTGAAATCTATCGAGGATTGTTTACAGCTCAGGAGTTGATAATATTTGAACATTTGATTGATTTTCCCAAATAAAAATGGTCAAATTAATCTTCCAAACCAAATTTGCCAAACTATTTTAAAACAATTTGATTCGACCGACTTAATGTTTGGAATGCCAATTCAACAATCACAGTCGAAACATCCAATATATCTTATTGCTTAAAGAATTTATTTTTTGAAAACAAAGAATTTCTGCATCTATGAATTAATTTTGGAATCATAACGACATGAATAATTAATAATACGAAAAAGTTCCACATTCTATCAAAAAATTTAATCAATAAATACAGTTTAACTTAAGCATGAATAGTGTAATTCAATATATATATCAATGTTTAAATAACTGAAAAAAATAGAATATAAAAGTAATTTATACATTATTGACAACAACGTTAATAATAATAATAATAGTAGTAGGATGAACAAAAAATACATTTAAATAATATATATATATATATATATATATATATATATATATATATAGAGTAGTGATCATATGAGAATAGTTTTTAGTATGATAAATAAGAATAAATCTTAGCCTTTGATTTTGTGATTTCAACGCTCATGATCTATTTTACTCCGTGTGCAGTTTTCCTCGATTATCCTACAGTTTTGCAAAATTAAGGTTATTTTTGTAATTTTAGCTTTTTAAAAATCTGAAATAGTATCTCATTAGATTTTTTATTCCTTTCTTCGCGCGATTTGATTTCTTCTTCCTTCTTCGTTCGAATTGATTTATATTTCTTTTGTCGATCAAATTTTTTTTCTTTGTTTCTGGATTTAGCATTCGTATTCGGTCTCGACGTTGTTAATTATGCATGAATATAGTTTAAAAAAATTTGTTTTATTCAGATCGACGTTCATTTTTTCTATTATATTGTGCATCTTTAGTGTTAACTTTGTGCATTTTTGTATCTTACACGTTCATTTATTCCAAAGTGTGTTGCCATTTAGATGGGAGATGAGAATGAATCCTATCCTTCTATTTCCTAAATCTTATGGTCCAAATTTAATATCTCTATTTATTTTATTACTTAATTTATGAATTAATTTTTTGTAATAAGGGTATTTAGGTAAGTTAAACAAGGGGGGACCACAGAAAAAAATCTCATATTCTCTTTCATCTCAAACTCACGTATTTGTTTTCTTCAACATATTATATCTCCTCTAATTTCCTCATAAACTTGAATTAATCATATCTCACTCAATTTAAATTATTTTTTAACTTACCGTATATCAAATTAAAGATAATTTAATTATCTTTCAAACGAAATCACTATTGCATATGTTTCAAAAAAGATAATCGTAGTAAAAATCAGATACTGCAACTATGCATATGTAGATAATGCATATTTTCAAGCTTAATAATGCAACTTACATCTGAAAATATATAAACATGCAAATATGCATTATCTAAGCCTGTAAATATGCATTATATAAGCCTGTAAATATGCATTATATACCCTTGTACAGTTGCAGTATAATAATCACAAGAAAAACGTTTTTCTGTAACTCCCATGTCGTGGCTTTATTCATGTCTATGATTGTTAAATTTTGCTGGGCTGCAGTGGGAACACTAGATGGTATCATAGACACAGTGTCGGCAGCTCATCCCATAGTGCCATTGCTTAGTCTGTTGAAGCACAACGGTAGGCTTATCGTGGTGGGCACCGGTCCTCCTCGGTGTACTTTTTCTGGCACACCGAACAGCACGGCACCCTCATAAATTATTACTTCTTTTTTTTTTGTTCCTCCTCCTGTGTTTCTTCTTGGGCGGCGATTGAAGTGCGACAGCAAGCAGTGGAGGCGAGAATTTAATCAGCAAGTGGTGGTGGTGGTTTTAGAGAGAGAAGCGTAGATCCACAAAAAGGGTTTTGGAGAGAGAAGGGGGGACGTG
>JAPKLW010000106.1:549392-590047 GCA_026898455.1 Plectranthus barbatus | reverse complement strand
TAGTGTTAACTTTGTGCATTTTTGTATCTTACATGTTCATTTATTCCAAAGTGTGTTAATAAGATGAAGCATTTTAAGGGCATAGTTTTAAGAACTGTTGATGTTGGTATTGAGTTTTATAGAGACTATGCTCGTGTTGTTGCTTTGAAGAAGAAGATGTTTAATTTTTTTAAATTCGTATTTATGTAAAAATGAAGTAAATCGGGCTAAAAATGAAGTAAATTGGGCTAAAAATGAAGTAAATCGGGCTTAAAATGCAGGTTGCGGTTTGTGTTTAAATATTTTTACAGTTTTAGCCTTTAAAGACTAAAACTGCACGATATTTGGGCAAAAATGCCGCATTTTTAAATATGCTGAGAATGAATCATGTTCGTCGATTTGATGAGATGGACGCGCGAGATTTATTTTTATTTCTCATAGTAACTCCTATTCTCACCTGATCACTACCTTATATATATATATATATATATATATATATATATATATATTTTGTGAGAAATATTATTACATGATATAATATATTATTTTAATACTCCCTCCGTCCCAAAACAATTGTCTTGTTTTCCTTTTTCGTCTGTCCCAAACAATTGTCTTCTTTCCTAAAATGGAAAGTTTATACACACTCATTAATAAAATACTAATTTCCTCTATCTCTACTCGCATTGGTATCTGTGCCATTTCCAAACAAGACAATTGTTATGGGACGGAGGTAGTAATATTGTAAAAATGGTCTTGTCAATCAAATCAATTAAATTATTTTGATCAGCGGATTTGACCCATTTTGGCTAAAGAATATTGAGATCCATTCTCCTTTTCATAATTTTGTAAAATAATTTTTTTTTTTTAAAAAAGATAGCGATGGCATGTAATCGATCATTCTTTATTTATTATTATTTTTTCAAACAATAATTAGGTATTTTACTACATTTTTGTGTGAAGATGAAATTGAGTTATAGCAATACATATTGCTAATAGGGGAATTGCTCACAAGATGCATCCCACATCGACCGTGGGAAGAAACTGAGCCTGGGGATTGTACTATAAAATGGGAAGCCCATCAACTTCAATTCTCATACCTTTCTCGGCCTTTTGGCTAAGATCAAGTGTAGTATCTGTTCTTATCAGTTTAATATCTGATATGTGGGCCAATAGCCCACACGATATTAAATTTATTTTTTGAGGGGGAGGGCCCTCCAAGGTAGCTTGCTGCCTGGGCCTTCGAGCGTCGCCCATGTGTTGCACTACTGCTTGGGCCTGGCGCACCCCACCAAATCTAGTTAAACATTTATTAGTCTTGCCAGTTTAGTACATAGTTAGGTCAAATGATTTTTTGTGTTGTTTTTTTTATTTATTTATAATTTACAAATTTAATTGAGATCTATTTTTACTAATGTTAAAAAGTGAAATTTACTTATTTTAAATTACATTATTTATATTTGTATTTAAATTTAATACTTTCATATAAATATAGAGATTTATTATATTTATTAACATAGTAATAAATTAACTTGAGTTAAGTAATAAATTATATTTCATATTATTATTAACTAAAACTAACAAATTTGTTTATTACTCCCTCCTCCCCGTCCTATTAGTCCCATTTGCCATTTCGGTCTGTCCCAACCTATTAGTCCCATTTCTATTTTTAGTAATATTATATTAATAAAATAATAATTTTATTTAATTAAATTTATAACCTATTTTCGATTTTACTAACCTACCCCCCAAACCCTAAACCAAATTACCCCCCCTACCCCCGCCGAATTTCACCCACCCCACAAAAATCTTATCCATTTCTCTCATCCCCCCACCCTAATTCTATCACTCACCCCCATCCCAACCCTAATTGCTCTCTTGAACCGCCGCAACCCATCGATCTCTCTCGCCCTCTTCTTCTCATCGCCGGTCATTGTTATTGCCGCGATGATGAAAACCCTCTTCTCTTCTTTGTCCCGCGAGGATGACGACCGAATGATGCTTTCTCTGTCTCCCTCGCCGCCAGTTGCTACTGCCGGTGACGAGATCTACCCCGACGACTTCGTCTCTTCTACCGTCGGGGGCTTGGAGGCGGGGAAGGGCGATCGGATCCATGAAGAAGCCGCACTTCTGAGCGACGACCACCGTGCCTCCCCTGCTTCCCCTCCGGCCGTTGATATTTTGTCGCCCCCGCCACCAGTCTTCCGTGCAGGTGACTATCTCTTAACCGACGGCTCCCTCAGTCCTTGCTCTATTATGACGTTTACTAAGTACCCCCCTTTTTCGCATCCGTCTCTTCTCACCGTCGGGGTCACGGAGTCGTGGATGGCCGAAAGCTCATTCTCACCGTCGGAGGAGTCCGTTGCCGCCGGTGACGTGGAGGCGTGGTTGGCAGACAATGAAGAAGTGCGGTCTCTGAGCGGGCCGGTGATCGAAGGAGGGTGTCCGAGAGACGAGTTGCTGGCCGTGGTTCGCATGTTCTGGAAAATCTACTTCCCTTCAATCCGGTGAATCCTCTCCTTTGTCTCTTGTTGTTTCATTGATGTTCGGTATTATGCACGTTGGTTCTTGGCTCTATTGGCTTTGTGGTTCGATTGTCTGTTGCATGTTGGTTCTTGGCTCTGTGGCTCGATTATCTGTTGGATCTTTGGGTTATTGGCTCTGTTGGCTCTGTATTTGTTGGATCTGTGGGTTCTTGCATCTGTTGGCTCTGTTTGGATGATTAACTGCTCTGCTCTATTATTGGCTCTGTTGTTGGTTGTTGGCTCTGTGGTTCGATTATCTGTTGGCTCTGTTGGGTTGATTAATTGGTATGCTTTATTGTTGGCTCTGTTGTTGGATTAGTGGGGCTAATGATCTGAGATGATAATAAAATTTTGGTCACACACTTTATAAAAAAACAAACACATTTGTGAATTTTTTGTGTGAAATGTGTTTAATAAGTTTTGAAGTGGTTTCATTCAAATGTTAGGTAAACATTTCAGCTTTGCAAGCTATACCATAATGCATTACATTGAATATCCTGTCTATTACAAAAAACAAGACTTATAACTGTAAGCTTTACAAAAAAGGCAAGCCTAATTAATGTCATTAGATGTCTTCCCCTTGCATTCCTAGGTCTGAAATAAGCCTCTCTATCCCATCAATGTGCCCTGCATCAATTAAGAACTGCATGGTCTCTTTCACCAGTTCCATGGGTATTTGTAAGGTTCTTGGTAATTCATTGGCTAGTAATAATGCATTCTTCTTCATATGTGGCACTTGTAATTGTTGCATCCCTTCACTTTCATAATTTCTTGCATGCAGCACTGTAATGATAAGAAAACCTTGTTTAGTGTCATTGCATCAAGGCTGTTGTAGCTGCATATGACTGCTTTAACTAGCTCCTCTGCATCCCTGCTACATTGTTGTTGTTGCAGACTTTGAATTTCTCTAAAAAATCCAAGATCATTAACATTACAATCAGGACTATTAGGTGGCTGTTGCACTAATGATATGTTGAACCCATCAGTGTGTGCTATTGCTTGAAAATCTAGGTCTGAATTGTTGATATGTGGCCTTGCATTGTCCTGCTGTATATAGATTGTCTTAGGTAAACATGCAGGCCAGCTTGCTTTTATTGCTGGTACAATCTGTATGTTGGACATTAATTTAAGTAAGTAGGATGAAAATTAGGATAAATAAACATGCATGACAATTTAAAAAAAAACTAAACACTTTACCTGATTGATTATGCAATCCTTAATCACTTGCTTAGTGATTGAATTTATTGGCTTAGTCTCCATTGTTCCTGCAGCCCTCTTCTTACTGTTTCTTCTAGCCTTTAACTCTTCAGTGAATGGCCAAATGCCAATTTTACCATCAAACAAAACACTTCCATCCTCTGAAAACACAGGTCTAGACACAGCACACATGAACATAACCTTTGGTATGAATTTCTTGCTTTTGCATGCCCTGTGTACTTCTTGTTCAGATTGGGTGATGTAGTATCTGTGGGTCGTTTTGGTTAAATAAAACCATTTCTCATCAATGTGAATGACATTCTCCATAGGCTTGAATCTTATGATGTTCAATGCATTGTCATATTCTAAAGCTTGCAAACTGAAAATCAACCTAGACATTTTGTTTGAATCTGTCAAAGCTGGCTCAATTGCATTAGTGTGTGCTTTGATCAGATGTGATTTAGCCCACCTACCCACCACAGATTTTGGAACACTTAAACTATCTGCTAGGGCTCTGATTGTTCCTCTTTTTTGATAATGTACTTGAGCTATTTGATCATAATTTACCTTATGTTTCACTTGTTGGATTCTCATGAATCTCTTGCCCACAACATGCATAATTTCACCTCTATCCCTTTGCCCTTTTGCAGTTTCCCAGATCCGTGAAATTGTCTTCCGACAGACATTGAAGGTTGCAGCTGCTTCGTTAATCTTCCCCCTTCCAGGCTTGCCATCAATGCAGTTCACTAACAAGAACTGCATGATTTCTTCTTTTTTAGAATCTGGAACATCTTGCTTTTTTCCCATTTTGATGTAAACTTTCAGAAATGTGTAAATTGCAATGGAATAGGCAGTATTTATTGTAAAATTTGAATTTTGCCTCCTCTTTTTTTAGCTGAAAATTTCCCTCTTTTTTTTTGGGAATTTCTACCCTTTTAGTAATTCTCCATTTCCACTTACAAGTTTTTAATGTTTAATAATGCATTTTTATCTTAATCATCACTTTGCATTGGTTTATGTGTCCCTTCTTATGGGACTAATAGGAAGGGACAGAGGGAGTATAAAATTAAAATTTGATTGGTTAAATAAATGAGCTCTAAAGCTGAGTAACTACTCATGGATGGTTTTAGAAGCCAAGTGGGAGTTTTAATTATATTTCACTAATTTAGGTGGTAATAATATTAAAATAAAAACTAATAGGCATTTGAAACCATTGGTGGAAACCTTAGAAGATGGGTGATTCTAAAACTAGCACTTCATGTCTTGGTCGAATGGTCAAATTATCATATTTTAACCGGATACTATAATCAAAGTATGTGAGTGGTAGTGGAGTGAATATTTTATCGACGAGTGTAAAAAATTTATTATTTTAAGAAAATGGATTAAATATCACATGACAGACAAAAAAAAGAAAAGTGAGCAATTTATGCTGGACGGAATGAATAATAATGCTAAATATAAAAATTAGGACCATAAAATTATAACACTTTAAAATAATAACAGAGACTATACAATTAAAATAAAGGGATTATATATTATGAAAAATAAAAATATTATAAATAAAAATGACTTCTGCAAGACTGCAAGGAATGATAAATACTTCCTAATAGACGTAAAATTTCTTAAATTTTTTTACAATTAATGTTAAAGTAGGGTAAATATGTTACAGTTTTTTTTTTCCCTCTCTCAAAAAAATAAAATAAAATAAAAAAACAGTTATTCCTATGTTTCTTGTCTGTTATAGGATTCTTGGCCTGCTTGATCATTACACAATTTGATGTGAGAGAAACATGCAAACGCTGCATAAGTTGAAAAAAAAGAGTGTTCAAAAGGGAGAATACACGAATCTTGATCAGCAACAACCCACTACACTAACTGTTGCTTTGTGGCTTCCATCCTCTTGAGCAATCCTGAAATCTCCGACTGCATTCTGATCTTCATCTTGTAATAATCACAGTGCGAGTTCTCCAGCATCTTCAGCTCCTCCAGCTTCTTCCGCCGCCGTTCCTCCGTCTCCTGCAAACACAACTTCCCCAGCTTCTCACCATACTCTTCCTCCAGTTTCTCCGTTTTCAGCCTCACCATCCGCCTGAAACTCTCTATCTCCGTGCGCGCCTCATCAGCTCGGCTCTGGAACATTCTCGCTTCCGCTTCTTTGATTCGTACCAGGCTCTCCAAGCTGTCAAACCCATCTTTCTTCGTGGGCTTTACTGACCATTCATCCTCCACAATCTTGTCACTCATGACTGGGACCTGGAGATGGTACTGATCGAATGGCGACGATTCGTGTCGTCCGCTCGAAGAGTTCACGTTGTAGAAAGATGGCTTTGGAGCGGAGTTGGATACTGGAAGAGTAGATGCATCTTTCACAAAGCTGGGTTTGTCAGCCGAATCTTTCGAAGGCATGCTTGCAGCACTTAGCTCCAACAAACTACCCGCAGCTGCTATGAATAAAGAAGGCAACCGTGAGATTCAGAATCATTTCAGTTGGCTGCTGGGGAAAAAACCACATATGCAAAAGCAATCTATACAAGTTCGTGATGCCACTGGTATTTTTTCGGGTCAAAACGAGGAGCACACGAAGAAACAGATGAAAGCCAATCTTTTTTCAAATCATCCAACTCGGGTAAGATACAAGGAATGGAGACAGACAAACTTGATGCAAAAAATAAGAATAAGATGTAACCACTGTAAAACCTATCCTTCCTATGGTTAGCTTTACGGATTAGTGCAGCTGCACCAGTTTCTTAGATCAAGTCCTAGAAAACTGGAAGAGATTGGTTTTCATATGAAAACTTAGGCCCTAAACATGTAAGAGCGTCGTATGTATATCTTCAACCTGCAGAAACTCTCACTTCAAATTTCTTGAATAGAAGATATTTGCTAAGCTATGCATTTAATCAACAATGTGTTTGTGATATGGACTGCTTCACAAATCTGAAATCCCTTTTGTGAACTTCAAAAGACAACTTGACGTAAAATGAGCCGCAGCTATTTTTTTCAGCAAAAGTAATTGTTTGGTATTCTCATTCACTAGTAAATATAGCTGTCAGCTGTAACTGGAACAGTCAATTATATTTACAATAAAAACAAATATTGCCACTAGACGTGCCTAAAACTTATGTTATTGAAAGTCATAATGCGATGATTTATTGAACAACCCTTTTTCAGAAAAGAATGCCAACAATTTGAATAATGAAATCAAATATTGAAACAGCAATTTGTATCAAGACAATGAATGCAAACCAAGTTCAACATCTTAAAGTCATTTATCCAACCAACCACGAGTGCCACCATAGCAACAAAAAGAGCAGTTATCAGTCAATTCAGGACAATCAGCCAGGTATTAAATTGCAGCTTATCAATCCAAAACTACACGTGAGAGAAAACCACTATCAATCATTAGCACAACTTTTGATTCAGATCATCACTTCGGTATTCATGACTAAGGACTGAGGTGAGCAAAAAGAAAAGGTTTAATAACTCACAGTTGAAAAATTGAAAGATAGAATTGCAGACTTCCGGAGGAGTAATGATCTTGTTCTGAAGTTTGGCAAGCAACTCATCAGCCTTTACGTGCAGCTCCTTTCCTTTACGATCTTCACTTCCTCCAAACACTTTCCTGACACAGTCCAGCTCTTTGATTAGGGTCTCCAGACCCCAATCCTTGGCACAAGACATGAAAACATCCTTAACAAACCCAAACATCTCCGAGGCCTGACCGCAACCAAGGCAGTGAAATTGCATCTCGGTTGACCCTGAAGACCCTTTCAAGCAGGGACCAGGCTTTATAAGATTTCTTTGAAGGCCGCATGCTGCATGGCACCAGTGTGAACAAGCATCACAGCCGACCCAACTGCAAGTGTTGCTGGCACAATCGAAGTTCAAGCATACAGGACACATGCATTCACTGCAAAAACCCTTTTTGTCAGAGCAAATCTTGCAGTCACAGTCATCAACGGGGAGCAACCTCCTGCAGTTTATGTTCCGGCACCTTTCAAGTAAGAAAATATCTACTAATTCAGCTACTGGGAGCCGGTTGTTGCTATGTAGAAAGCTGCCCAGCCCCATTTTGATTGCAACTAAAATCTCAAGCTGGCTCTTTTGGCACTTTGAGAGAGTCTCATTGGTAAGGTCAGATCTCCTCTCAAGTCTCATTTGGAGACCCACAAATTCATCTTTCCTTTCCGGGCTGTCAATAACATTCTTCAAATACTCTTTAACAGATTCAACTGTTTCCTCAGTGAGCTCCTGAACAACCTGAGCCATGACAGGAACAGACTCTGAAACAATCTCTCTAAGTATTCTCTCAGGCCGTGAAAGCTTTCGCACTTTCACGGGGTCTATATCTTCTGATTCTCTCAAGTTCTCCAAATTCTTCATCCTAGAATCACCTGACTGAGCATCTGTTCGTAGTCTTGCAGGCAACTCAGACGGGAAAAATGAAATATTGTCCGAGCTTGCAGTCCTATAAAGACTATTGTTGCATGAATCCTTATTCATTCCATTGCGATTACCCATCCCAAAACCTCCTCCACCCCCAGGATTGGCCAATGCAACAAAACCATCTCCAATTGGCCTAAAACGGCTGTGGACCGAACCATTAGTTCCCTCACCACAATTCCAGATCTGATCACAATCCCTCCTATGACTTCCAGTCGAGTAATCATAATTCTCAGTGGAGTTCCTAGTAAGTGAGCAGCTGGGATTATGCGAATAGGGATGGGAATACGAGTAGGAAAGGGAGGCTGCTGTGAAATCATTCGAGTACGTTGTCTGCGTATTGTTATAAGAGGGCCCTAAGGACTGAACACTCCTACTAGGCCTCAATCTGGAGGGGAGATCTCCATTCTGAACACGGTTGGACCCGGCCAAGGACAGTGAAACATCAGGAAGAGCCAAAGAAAGGTTCAAAGACTCAACCTTTGGCTTCTTCTCCCTATTCTCCGAATCATTTTCACCATTCTCAACCTCCCTTTTAGATGAATTCCCTCTGTTCTCATCCAACTTAAGAAAATCTCTTTCCACCCAAACATCATTTCCCTCTTCATTTTGATCCTCGGAAACTAATACCTCTTTCCCCTTACACCTACCATTCGGTTTATACAAAGAATTCAGCAAAGAAACATCCTTCTCAAAGCAGGGTTTAGAATTTTCGCAAAGATAGCTAAGAGTAAGCTCCTGAGAGCCCAAATTCCCAGCACGTTTAGACTGTGAAGCACCCTTTTCATCAAAACCACCAATCAATGTAATTTTATCATGCGGTTTTTCACCAAGAAAATCAATTCCCTTTTCTTGAAACTCCGTTTTCTCATACGGGCTATCCCTATTTTCCCCTCCCGACAACTCATCCGAATTATGCCGCTCTCTCTCCATCTTCAACTCAAAACAAATAATCAAACAATTATCAGAGAGAACGAGGGAGAGCTGAAAACTTACCGAGACAGAGCTCAACGACACAACCAAATTCCGTAAAAGTCAAGAGAATCTTAGAGCGTGATTGAAAATCTCGAGCAATGACTCCCTGCGCCTCTCTCTCTCTCCTCTCTGGTGCGTGTATGTTTGACAAGTTGCAACGGCTGAATTCTTTGTTCTTCACACTTTCAAGTCTTCTACGCGGATTATTTGCTTGCTATGTGAAATCCCAAAAATACTCCTTGACCAAGTCAAGTTTTAACACTTTGAAATGGTCCAAAAACTGATTGTCTCAATGACTTTTAAGACCTTTCGCTTTGAGAGAGAAATAAAATACGGAGTAATTCCATTTGCAAATTCTACTTTAAAGTTTTATTTTATTCTCTTTTTACAAACACAATGATATATTAATTTTTGTGTCCAACTCATAAATTTTTGTATAAAATATTCCCAAGCCGAATTTCAACTTTTGTTCTCCACCCAACCACTCAAAAAAATAAAATAAAAAATGCATTAATAAAAAGTAAAGAAAATCTATGGTTAAGGATGCCAATCGGAGCAACTCATCGAGTTTTGGGCTAACTTTATTGGGTCGTGGGCTAATCGATTCGGGTTAAATCGAGCTGAAATTGTTTTGGGCTAAAAAATCTTGACCATAACCCTAACCCATCGGTTTTTTGGCTAGCCCGTCGGATCAATAAATTTATTAAATATTTTTTATTTTTAATATATTTTCACTCTTTTAATATTTTAAATGTTGAAAAATAAACAAAATATTGTTTATCTCTTATAAAATGTAAAACACATAAAATTTGATAAATTTAACCATTAAAAATATATTATTTTTATTTTAGCAATATTTGAATATGTTTTAACTTCATAAATAACTAAATTTAACTATGTATTGAATACTTATTGAAATAAACACAATTGTATAACTTAAAACTTAATTTACAAATATCATATTCAATATTAGAAGTAGATTTTAGCACAATAATTATGAAAAATTTATTAATAAAATAATAATCGGGTTAATTGGGCCAATCCATCGGATTTCGGGTTCAACCCTATCGGACCTCGGGTTATTCGATCTCGGGCTAGTCGGGTTAAACTTTTTTCGGGTCAAAGTATCTCGACCCCAACGTGCATTTTGACTCGTGTTAATCGGACCAACCCGCAAGTTTTAGACTAAATTGACATCCATCTCCATAGTGATGGGGCCCTCACAATCTGATTTAACTCAACTCTAAATCAACTCATTTGAAGGGTGAAATAGCAATAAAATTAATAGATGTCATTCGAAAATCTCGCAAACTAAATTGACTGAATAATTATTTCAAAGTTGGTCAAATTATATAAAATTAATTTGGTGTGATTTATTTTAACAATGTAAAAAAAAAAATTCAATTAATAGTACACTTAACAAAATTAATACATATTTTGACTGATTTGAATATTTATTCAATGAATAATGTAAAGAATAAAATTAATATAATTATATTTCGCACGTCATAATTTATAAATTGGAGAGAAGTGAGATCACAACTGTTGGGGTCCAAACCGAATTCAGCCCAGCAAGGGGCCCAACGCGCAGCCAAGTAGGCCCTAGTAGGAGAACAATAACCGTATCGGCCCAGTAAAGATCGCAGCGACCCAGTCTACATGGATCGAAGCTCGCCGTGAAAGCAGTCCGATGGGCCCGTAGTAGTTCGACCAGGGTAGAAGACTGTTCGATCATCGAAGAGGGAGCCCAATATACGGATAGCGACCTACCTTGACAAATTCCCAACGGTCCAGAAGGGTAATGGGTGCATAACGGCTAGCTCACGGAATTTTCAGAGAGCTCAACTACCACGCGGTTAAACCACCCCGATTTCTCCGGAGACACCCCCTAACTGGTTAGAGAAAGCTACAGAAACCCTAGATCATAACCCTCCTCTATAAATACCCTTTGTATGCGCCAATTCACGACATCTACTAGACGAGAGAGAAAAAAGCTTGATTTTGTATGCACTAGTAATAGCTCGGGAAATCTAAGAAACTTGATTCATTCGACGTCCAACCAGTTCATTTCATTTTACTCTGCATAGATCATTAGATATTTCATCTTTGCCTTTATTATGCTGTTTCTTGCTTGTCTGTGTTCGTAGTTCTCGGGGCTCCGTATTCATTACAATTTAACCCTCAACAATTTGGCGCCCACCGTGGGGCCTCGAGAACAGATCTATACTAACACTCTTTGCAGGGAATGGCTGATAATCCGAACGACGCTCATGTAGTCGAGATTGACGACAACAGAGCTGAGCCTGCAACCGATCGAGGTCAAGAAGGCAATCCCGATGCAAGGCGCGGGACCGTAGCGGGGGCAAGACGCGGACAACCCGCTGCAGCGGGAAGAGGAGTCCCACAACCTCCCAATCAGGGCGGGATAGTGACCGACCTCATGAGGGCTTTTAATGCCACTCCCTTAGGCGAATTAACATTTCCACCACCTCCGCCCTCGATTATGGGGGATCCTCACATCTCCCGGCTCACGACCCAGGTGCAAAGTGCCAGGGAAGCAATGGAATCAATGGGTGCGCGCATGGAAGATATGGCCAGGAGGTACGAACTCCTGGAAAGAGAAAACAGGAGATTGCAACTGCAAGCTAATAATGCACGCCCCATCGTCGTGGAACCCGAGAGCTTAGAAAGAAGCCCCCAGAATGTGGCCAGGAACCTCTAGGCGGAGTTCGATCGAACTGGAGGGACCAACAACGAAGGCACGCCACAAGATCCATTGGTCCACCGAATTACGGTCTGCCAGCAAGACCCACCAGAAATTTGCGCGATCCAGCAGATCGAGCACCGTTTCAAGCAGTGACTTAGTTATTTTGAGTCACTACTTGCCTAGGTCCCCGGGCTTCCTCAGCCAGAAAGGACAATACCATGAGAAAGCTATGCAGAGTCCCCCTTCGCTCCGAAGATCGCCGGGGCGGAATAGCCCACCAGGTTCACCCCTTCGAATTTCATTCTCTATAACGGGACCTCTGACCCAGAGAATCACATTGCGATCTACAGAGAAAAGATGCTGGCGCTGGCAATATCGAGCGCCCAGATGGAAGCTTGCATGTGCAAGAGCTTTGGCTCGAGCCTAACAGGGCCTGCGCTCCAGTGGTTCATAAACCTACCCAGGAGTTCGATTTTAACTTTCGCGGAACTGCATCAGTTATTTTTGCGGCAGTATTCTAGCAGCGGACGGCTGGACAAGCATCCAGACAATCTCTATGCGGTAATCCAAAGGCCAGGCGAATCTCTAAGGGCGTACCTATCGCGCTTCAACAAAGAATTGGTAGCGGTACCGAACTGCCCCAATAGCACCGCTGTACGGGCCTTCACCAAGGGCCTCGATGTGGATTTGGACCTGTATCGGGAGCTCTCCATCTGCCCTTGCCAGACGATGGATGATGAGCTGAACTGAGCCTGGGCGCTAATCAAGTGGGAAGAAGATTGACGCGGCTAAAAGTTCAATAAAAATTAAACTCTTAGCTACACAAGAATAAAATTTGTCAAATCCAGGTCCTTCTTCCCTTCGCCCGCTAGATTACCGGGATACTATAGCAAAGTCTAATAGCTAGGTAACAATAAAATCGTTGAGTGATTTCTATCAACTAGGCAATCAATTTAAACCTATGCTAATAACATATAACAAACAATGAATTAAACCAACAAACAACATTCAAACAATTCTCTCCACACCTTGGTAAACCAAGACAAGCAAATACTCAAATGAGGTAGATAGGATGTTGAAATAAACGTAGATTTAATCCAATTAGGTTAACCATTGATGTAAACAAGTTTTAATTCCTATGAGGTTGAGCAACCGACTCTTTTCTAGTCAATCCCCTTTGTACCGGTGAATTGTCCGTTGATGAAATTAGAAATCTCAAACAGCTACGTTATCAATCCCTAACCCACTCCAAAACGTCCGTCGATTATTGCCCTACAATCCTAGCCCCGCACATGGATTGGAACTAAAACTATATGATTATGCACTTTTCACGACGATTCCGTCCGCATATTGGCTGCAACGTTCACATCAACTACCTATAGATTGGCTATTACCTACATCTAATAGGTATGAACAAGCTCAAGTGCAAATCAACCCCTCATAGGAAAGTAAACAAACAATTATCAAACCTAATCTTCATGCATCCTTGTTCAAATCAACATCCAAATTGAATTAGAGCAACATACCTCTCAATTGTAACAATACAAAGTTGAAATCAAATACATCCTTTACAATTGATAAGTAGAAAATGACATCTTCCCCAATTGGATTTGCTAGGTCTTGATCTACCCCCTTGGATCTTCAATTCTCCTCCTAGGATTGATGATTTAGCTCCTTGATAGGTTTTGGAAGATATGGAAATGGAATCGTAGAGAGAATTTAGGAGGTGGTTATTTAAAATTATGAAAAGTTATGAATTCCTCCTGAAAATAACTGTTTTTCCCCCTTTTATAATGAGCAAACAGGGCCTCGGATCGCCCGGGCAAGCACAGAGCTGAAAATCTCCAAAAAACCGCTCTGGCTCGGCCGAGCCAAGGATGGCTCGACCGAGCCACCTCTCTAAAGGGCTTTGCTCGGCCGAGCGAAGTCTCTGAACTGCGCCAACACCCTTTCTGCTCCGCTCGGTCGATCCTGCTTCCCTTTGACTCCTAGCTCGGGCGATTTTCATCCAGAACTCATCCAAAAGTGTTGTTTTATGCCCAAAACACGTCCTACAACATTTCAAACACTAAAACACGAAAACAAGACAAAAGAACAATGAAAGCATATGATATGAGGGTAAAATGACCACAAACATGCACGCTCACACATAAAAAATAGGTCATTTTACACACATATCAAAGATGAGCCCTACCGCCGAGCCCGCCACAGTAGCGGGAGACCTACCACCCGAGAAAAAGGACAGCGCGAGCAGCTGGACAGGCGCTCTCCCAGGACGCATCCTTACAGTAAGCCACCTTAAATCAACAACCTCGGTCCGTATGTCCCAGAGTATACGCTGTCGATTGAGCCAGCCGAATTGGTTCAGAACGTGCTCCGACGAATTCCAAAAAAAGTAAGGTGGCCCCAGAAGATGAAGGCTGATATAGCCTCGCGGGATGTGCAGAAATTCTGCGAGTTTCATAATGACCACGGCCATACCACCGCGGACTGCAGGGCACTATGCCTCGAGGTGGTCGAGCTATTAAAGAAAGGTTTCTTGGCTAAATACTTGTCGGACCGAGGGAAAAGGACCTGGACGAAAGAGAAGCTGGTCGAGGAGACGAGGCCTACGAGGATTGAGGCCCCAAAGTCTCCCGTACAAATTCGTACCATTAATTGCATCACCGGGGGGTCCGAGATCAGTGGTGTGACGAGGTCGGCTGCCAAGAAAGCCAGAAGGCTAACTCGCGAGGAGGCTGTCGCTCCTCGTAAGAATCTAGAGCATACACCAATCGAGTTCACCAGCGAAGAAGCACCGGGCCTGTGCCATCCCCATGATGACGTCCTAGTCATCTCGATGCTGATTTCGAACTGCCTTGTGAAGAGGATCTTGGTCGATAGCGGAAGTTCAGCGAATATCCTATTCCTACATGCACTTAAGAAGATGATGATCCCTGAAGATAAGATAGTTCACACACAGACACCGCTGATCGGGTTCAATGGCAGCGTTCAAATGACTGTTGGGACCGTAGTGTTGCCCACGTACTGCGGAGGGGCGCACCATGACGTGTCATTCATGGTCATCGACACCCCAACGCCTACAACGCCCTACTAGGGCACCCATGGCTGCACCAATTGAGGGCAGTGCCTTCGACGTTCCACCAGGTGGTAAAATTCCCGACGCTCAAGGGAAAATGCACGATCTGTGGTGAGCAGAATGCAGCAAAAGAGTGCTACTACGCAAGTTTCAAGGCCGTGTGCGCCCAACAGCACTTCGCCAAGAATGAACCACTACCTTCGGTAGAAGAGTCCGAGGAAACGGAAGAAGCCGAGCTCGACCCGAGCAATCCAGGGAAAAGGACGAACATAGGTGCTGGACTGGATCCAGAAGTCCGCACGTAGCTAATCGAGTTCCTCTCGACAGAGCAGACTGTGTTCGCATGGTCTCACAAAGATATGGTGGGGATCGACCCCGAAGTTATGACCTATCGGCTGCAAGTCGACCCCAGCTGCAAGCCAGTGTAACAAAGAAGGAGGAAGTTCCCAGTGGAGAAGAATGAGGCAATCAACGAGGAAATCCAAAAATTGCTAGATATTGGATTCGTGAAGGAGGTGAAATACCCGACGTGGCTCGCTAACGTTGTAGTAGTAAAGAAGAAGAATGGCAAAAATAGGATTTGTGTGGACTACACAGATCATAACAAGGCGTGCCCAAAGGATCCATACCCTCTCCCGCACATCGACTGCATTGTCGATGCAACCGCGGGGCATGACCTGCTAAGCTTCATGGATGCATTCTCCGGGTACAATCAGATCCTGATGCACCCCGAAGACCAGGAGAAGACCACCTTCATGACGAGTAAGGGCATCTACTGCTATAGAGTAATACCATTCAGACTCAAAACTGCCGGATCGATGCACCAACGGCTTGTTAATAAGATGTTCGAACCGCTCATAGGAAAAATGATGGAGGTATATGTCGACGACATGCTGGTAAAGTCAAAGAGCTCAAAGGATCATGTGTTCCACCTAAAGCAAGCCTTCGAGATTCTGAATAAATATCAAATGAAATTGAACCCTGCGAAATGCACTTTCAGAGTGGCCTCGGGAAAGTTCCTGGGACATATAGTCACTGGGTGAGGGATCGAAGTAGATCCTGCGCAGATCAGAGCGGTAAAGAGCATCGCACACCCGCAAAACCCGAAAGAAGTGCAGAAATTAACAGGAAGACCGGCGGCCCTGAGCCGCTTCATCTCCAGATACTCGGATCAGACTCACGAATTCTTCCAAGTTCTTCGCAAGGGGAAGAAGTTTGAGTGGACGGATGAATGCGCGAGGGCGCTTGAGCAGCTGAAAGATTATCTGGCAAGCCCGCCTCTACTGTCCAAGCCTTAAGAGGCAGAGACACTACTACTATACTTATCCGTGTCCGAGCATGCGCTCAGAGCAGTCTTGGTCAGAGAGAACGCGGGAAAGCAACATCCCGTGCATTATGCAAGTAAACCACTGCTCAATGCCGAAATAAGATACACAGTGTTAGAAAAGCTCGCACTCGCTCTAGTAACCGCATCGAGAAAATTGCAGCCATATTTTGAGTTGCACCCCATAAAGGTAGTAACCTCCTACCCCCTGCGAACCGTGTTTTCAAAACCTAGTTTATCTGGCAGGCTACTGAAGTGGGCAATGGAGATCGGGGGCTACAGCCTTAAGTTCGAACCACGCACAATGATCAAATTGCAAGTACTAGCAGATTTCATAGCCGAGTTTACCGTCAAACTCCAGCTAGATGCAAAGAAAGAAATTGCGAACCTGGAGATCGGAGAAACGATGAAAGAACCATGGATTCTTCAGGTCGATGGGGCCTGTAACATGCACGACAACGACGCCGGAATTAGACTACAGAGTCCCTGGGGAGAGTAGTTCGAAAGAGCCATTCGGCTAAACATTGAGGCAACAAACAACGAGGCAGAGTACGAAGCATTAATCCGAGGAATGCAGCTCGCAAAAGAACTAGGGGCTCGCCGCCTACAAGTGTATGAAGATTCACAACTAGTGGTAATGCAAATGGAGGACCACTATCAAGTCAAGAACCCCGACTAACGAGGTATCACGAGATGGCCCAGGCAATACGAAAGGAATTCGATGATTGCAAAATAAAGCACATCGCAAGGGAGGAAAACACAGAGGCTGACGCACTAGCCAACTTGGCCTCGTCAAAGCAAACGAAACAAAGCAAAGCAATCCCTATCACTTGGGCTGAAGAGCCAGCAGCAAAGATCATGGTCATAGAGGTCCAAAACGTATCCAAAGGAGATTCGTGGATCGAGCCAATCCGAAAGTATATTGCAGATGGTGCCTTGCCGGTGAACCAAACACAGGCAGTTTGGTTAACAAGAACCGCAACTAAATACACAATCCACAGTGGGGAACTGTTCAGATGTTCGGTCGAGGGACCATTACTCAAATGCCTAGAGCCAGCCACAGGGCAAGTAGTCCTCATGGAGATACACAAAGGGGATTGCGGGAGCCATCAAGGGGCTCGATCATTGGCACATAAAATTATATCTTCTGGATTTTACTGGCCAACACTTCGTAAAGACGCAAATAATTACGTCCGCGGCTGCGAGGCATGCCAGAGATTTGAAGTATCTAACCAAAGCCATGCAAAACCACTCCACGCCACGATCACGGCCTGCCCCTTCATGGCTTGGGGGATGAATATAGTGGGAAAACTTCCGAAAGGAGTTGGGCAGAAAGAATACATCCTCATGGCCACTGACTATTTCACAAAGTGGGTTGAAGCCGAGGCATTCACTAATGTCAGAGAGCAAGAAGTGATCAAGTTCCTATGGTCACACATTCTATGCAGATTCGGAGTACCAAAAAAAATCAGAACAGATAATGGGACGCAATTCACAGGCCGAAAAGTGCAGGAGTTCTGCGATCAATACAACATCAAACTCGTCTTCTCCACACCAAGATACCCCGAAGCAAACGGTCAGGCAGAGTCGACCTACAAAACAATCATTGCTACAATGAAAAAACGGCTCGAAACTCATAAATCTAAATGGGTAGAAGAGCTGCCGGGGGTCCTATGGGCTTATCGAATTACTCCTAGAACATCAACGAGAAGCTCACCCTTCACTCTAGCGAGGAAGCTGTCATTCCAGCAGAAGTGCGAGCTAGGAGTCTGGTTCAGGTTTGCGAAGAAGAAGAAAATAACAAAAAGTTGATGAAAAACTTGGAGCTGATCGACGAACAAAGAGATCGATCTCTACTAAGTATGGACCAGAGAAGGAAGCAGGTCGAAAAGTTTTTTAATAAAAAGCTGCGCATGCAGACCTTGATAAGCTCGTATTTTGCCTCACTTATCACATTGTTTTCTTATTTGTTTCTTGCATTTACTTGAGTTTTAGTTAATAATCGAGCATGAGTTTAGTTTATTGGGGTATTATGCTTGTCATGATGTGTTTTTGCAGGTTTTGGGCCAAATCCACTAGAAACCCGTACCGAAAGCAGCAGATGTTCAAGGAAACAGTCACAACTTCTTCCACAATTGGAATCCGAGCTAATGGAGAACATAATAGGAAAGATCTTTGAGTTAGCTTTCCAATGCAACTGGAATTGGGTCAATCAGAGTTCGGGAGTGAAAGTTATGGCCAAAACCGTAAGACTGCGCAGAAGGATCGCAAGAGGGAAAATGTCTCTATCTCGACCGATATGAAGTCCACGTCGACCGATGCAAGGGATCCGTGTCGACCGACGCAAGCTCCACGTCGACTGAGATGGGCCCAGAAAATTAATTTTTGAGATTTTTATGGTTAAGTCATATTTTTGGCCCTAGATCCCAATTTATACACCTCTACCTCTATAAATACTTGTTTTGCTCAAGTTTTGAGAACCCTTTACCAGTTCCTTTCAGTTTTTATTTTAGTTTTCTCTTGGATTATTGAAGTTTTAATTATTTTGGAGAATTCCTCTTTACTTTTCTTGTTGAATCGTAACATTTTAATGCAATCTTTAATTTTCCTTGCAATGTCTATTTTTAATATGTTAGGCTAGAACCCTAAACATGTTCTAGGGTTTCTCCATCTGTGATACATGTTTAGATTCAATCGTTCAAACCTTTAAAATTGGTTTAAATCCTATGTTTTATTTTAAATCTATTCTCATCGAAGGATTGAGAGATGAAGATTGAGGTAGGTTTCAGTTATTAATCGAAGGACCGAGAGGTGAAGGTTAGTAAAAAGGGTGTAAATGGTTTGGTCCAAACCAGCCAAACCGAAATGATTTGGCCGGTTTGGCCGGTTTGACAAGTGCAAAAATTGGCCGGTCGGACCGTAAGTTTCAAACCGTATTAATTGGTTTGGTCCACAGTTTGAGTAGAGAAACCGGCCGTTTGGACCGTTAAGGTCATATTTCAAACCGTTTTATTGGTTTGGTCCACGGTTTTACGTTTTGACTTTGCCCGTTAAGGTCATATTTCAAACCGTTAAACCGGCCGAACCAAACCATTTTATTTGGTTTGGTTTGGTTTGAAATATTAATTTGGCCGGTTTGGTTTGAGAATTTTTCAAACCGTATTATTTGGTTTGGTCCATACTTCAACCCTCAAATCGGCCAAACCGGACCATGTACACCCCTAGTTAGTAATAGGAAGTTAGGATTTAATACTTTTAATTATCTGTCTGACCGAGAAGATTTCAATTGCAGGATAAGTCTAGTCTTTATTGAAATTAATTAACTTTGTGTGTTTGAGACCGAGAGGAGACAACCACTAGTTAATAATTTAGGATTTAATTGGCAGACCAAGGAATTAATTCCACCTTAACAGATTTCCACCAAAATTATCTTTTCTGGGTTTGAATATTTGTTCTTGAATGTTGATCAGATTGGTAGATTTCCCTAGAATCTGTACTTTTTAAATATTTGAATTTTCTCTCTTTAATTAATTGTCTTGAAAAACCCAAAACCCTTAAAATTGATTTGCCCAAACAAAGGTTTTGAAAACTACATTCAGTACATGATTTTCCCTCGTTGCACTGTCCCTATGGGTTCGACAACCTTCGGGTTATTATAAATTTATTTGCCCTTTGCTATAATTTATATGCAGATTTAGCATCGATCAAATTGGCGCCATTGCCGGGGATAGTCAGACGATGAATCATTACTGTCTTGTTTAAAGACTTCTGGATTGGGTATTATTTTTCTTATTTTTAATATTTTGCAAGTTGGTGTTCTTTTCTGTGTTTTTGGATTTTGTTCTGTTTTTTTAGCATGCATGTGTGTTGTTCTGAGGGTCTGTATCGACCAACGGAGTACTCATGTCGGTCGATGCAGGAATTTTCACGTCGATCGACACACGCCCTGTGTCGGTCGACGTGCACGTAATTTTTCTTGATTTCTGTGCAGGTGCATGAACACGCAAAACAAAGGGAAAATACTCGAGCCCTTCATACCAGAGATTGAGGCAGCCTGCAGGAGGAACAGGAAGAAAGGAAAGAGATTAGAATTGAGATGGAAGCAAACCCAGAAGCTCCGCTTCAAAATATGACTCCCGAGGAGCAGAGGCAGTTTGTCAACGAAGTGCAGCAATTGAGAGAACAACTTCTACCAGCCCAAGCTACTCAGGCGGAACAAGCTGCGAGATTGGCAGAATTGAATGAGAGGCAGATCGTAGTGCCACAAAGGTCCATCTTGGACCGATTTCTTCCCCAACAAGAGGAGCCTGGATTCAGAGTGAGGATTGACACCAATAATTTTGAGTTAAAGACTGGGCTAATTCAGATGTGTAGCAGAATCAGTTTGGAGGGAGAGTCGTTGAAGATCCATATGCCCACCTCAACCTGTTCATCGAGGTGTGCGATACTGTGAAGCAAAATGGAGTCCCCCAAGATGTCATCAGGATGAGACTCTTCGCGTTCTCACTCAGATACGAGGCGAGGTCTTGGTATGCTGGACTGGACAAGAGTCAGATAGGGACATGGGAGGAGCTTCGAGCATAATTCCTCACCAACTACTTCCCACCGAGCCTGCTGCTGAAGAGGAAAGCTTCTATCACTACATTCAAGCAGCTCTATGATGAGTCACTACATGAAGCCTGGAAGAGGTACAAGGAGCTCCTGCGACTCTGCCCTGGATATGGAATCGATCTCGAGATGCAGGTTTGCCATTTCTATGAGGGCCTGAACCCACACATGAAGGAGATGGTGGATGCATCTGCTGGCGGGATCCTGATGAAGAAGAGTGGTGCAGAGAGTATGAGGCTGCTGGCAGACATGGCACTGAACAACCACCAGTGGCCGACAAAAAGACAGATGCCGGTCAAAGCAGTGGAGACAAAGCCGGAGTTTGATGTGGTTGCTGAGGTGAAGAAGATCTGGGAAGAGATTGAAAAGTTGGGTACAACAAAAGCTGCAACTGCTAATACTGAGCCGAGTATGGCGATTATTCCGGTGGAGGCCGACTATATCAACCGGGGTGCAAGCAGTTCATCTGGAACTGCAGGAATGGAGGTAAAATATATTGGCGGTGGTTATCAAAATAACTACCGAGGTAATCAGGGGTACCATTACAACCATGGGCGATCTCACCCTGGTTTTTCTTATACTAACCCCTCTGCTGCAGAACACCCTCCGCCTGGTTTTGATGTAGGTACAGGAGGGGAAATCGTGGAGAGAAAGAAGTCCGTACTGGAGAAACATTGGAGAAATTCATCAAGAGCTCGGACAACCGATTTGGCAAAGTGGAGAACGAAGTCAAAGGGATGGCCAATCACATGCAATTAATGACAAAGCATTTGCAGATGATGGACACCCAACTGAGTCAGATATCCACTACCTTGGGTACTCAGCACAAGCCGGGGCAACTTCCGAGCACAACAGAAGCAAATCCAGCGAAGGGGAAGTCAGTAAATGCAATTTTGCTGCGATCCGGAAGGAGATATGAAGGCCCGAGCAACCCAGTAGAAGATTTGGAAGCAGAGAAGGAGGAAAATCCCGCACACGACATCTCTATTTTGACCGAGATGGAATCCATCCCGGTCGACACAGAGAGAGGAAGGACGGCCGAGATAGAGAGCAGGACGGCCGAGACAAAGGAATCCATCCCGGCTGATATGAGCTAATCAAGGTCGACACAGAAAGGAAGCATGATGGCCGAGACAACCTCGTCTCGGTCGAAACAGAGGCCCAGACTGGGCGAGAAAAAGAAAGAGATAGAGGAAAGAAGAGTTGATCTAGTTGCCCCAATGCCTTTCCCACAGAGATTCGCAAAGAAAAGGGAGGATTCTAAATTCAACAATTTTGTTGAAAATTTTAAAAAAGTGAATATTAACATTCCTATTGTTGAAGCTCTCAGGGAAATACCGGGGTACATGAAGTTCCTTAAGAGGCTGATGAGCGAGAAGAAACAGTTTGTCGAGAACGAAACTGTATGGATCCATGAAGAATGCAGTTTACTCCTACAGAAGCAGATCCCGATCAAGAGGTCTGACCCAGGATGCTTCTCGATACCTATCGAGAAAGGAGGGAAAGAATTCCAAAATGTGCTGTGTGACACCGGGGCGAGCATCAACTTGATGCCCTGGTCCATCTACAAGAAGCTAGAAATCGGAGAGATGAGGACTACTACAATTACCCTCCAGATGGCGGACCGATCTGTGTCCAAGCCTAAAGGTATCGTAGAAGACATTCTAATCCGTGTTGGCCATTTAATTTTCCCTGCAGATTTCTTCATCCACGACATGAAGGAAGATGCCAACACCCCGATGATCCTGGGAAGAGAGTTCCTTGACACAACTGGTGTCCCGATCGACGGCAAGAAAGGGGAGATCACTTTGCAAGGGAATGAAGAGTCTATTACCTTCTACAATGACAAGAACAAGAGGAAAGGAGAGTGCAACCAGATCAAGGCTACTGAAGAAGAAGAAGAAGAAGAAGGAGATGAGACACCGGAGGAAGAAGAAGAAGCCATCCGGTGGGAACGAGGAAACGAAGCAGTGAAATCGGCAACTAAGCTACCTCATTCCGAGTATACCACCATCATTCAAAACCTTCGGGTCTTCATGATAGATTCAAGGGGTCGACGAGTCTGGACTCGACCACCTTGGTGAGATGAGGCATCGTCGAGCTGCGACGTTATATCAAGCACTTGTTGGGAGGTAACCCAATCTTTACTTGCTTTCTTTTCAATTTCCTCTTATTTTTTTTTCTGCAATTTATTTTCAATTTTTATCCTTGCTTTCGAATTTGTTTATTTCTGTTGGTGATTGAAAAAAAAATAAAAATAAAAAATTTTGAGGAACAGTGCTCTGTTTTGACCGACATAGGCTTAGCGTCGATCGACGCAGAGTAGCTCGACGTATAACACTTCGACCAGTGAGGAGGGTCGATAAGAAGGCTCCACATCGACCGACGCAGAGCCCGTGTCGGTTGACGCGGAGTGCCAGTAGCCAAAATCTCACGTCGCACAATTTTTGAAGGTTCCAGGATAAAAAGTTGGTGTCTGAGACCAACATCGAGGTACTGTTTCACTCCTAGTCTGATTCGCAAACTTATTCCCTCTATCAATTGAATAAGTTTGGGGTGAGGAAGACTTGGAGTTGAAACTATTTTTTTCCCTTTTACTTTATGCTTTCAGTGTGTTTAAATTTATGCCTCGTTTAAATTTTTTTTATTGCATTTGCTGAATAAAATTGTGATTTTGTGAGAAGATTTGCGTAGCTATGAGATAACCCTAACAAGAATGCAAGATTTTAATTTATTGACTTGATTATGCATTGATTGTGATAGTGGTTGAGTATGCTTATAAATATAGAAAACCGCATGATTACTTGTTTTGAAACTTACAAAGGCATGATGTTTGATGATGATTTGATGTTTACTATGGAAGAAAAGTTGTCCCAAGTGTGAGATTTTGAGCCTTAATTTAGATTGTGAGTGTGTTTGCATTATTGAGTATCTCTAGAACTTGCTTTGTTTGTTTTTCAAGACTGCTAAGTGTGCACATGTTTAGGAAATGATTTTAGGCCATATTTGTTTAGCCTATTTATCCCATACACTGTCCTAATTAAATGTTATCCCTAGTCAGCCCTTTTGAGCCTATGATATTTTCTTTCTTTGTCTATGAGTTGGAAATAAATAGGGGAATCAACTCTTGTCTATGAGAGTGGTTTGGGAATTGTTTGAGAAAGGATAAGATAATATTAGAAGGGTAAAAACAAAAGGTTGGGCTCTAGAAAAAATGTGTCGTCTTTAATCCTTATAAGCTCAAATGAATATTCAAAATTGTTTAAGAGCATAAAAGGATATGTGAAAGAAAAAAAAAATCATATGTGAATAAAAGAGCCATGAGTTGTGTTGAAAATCTAAGGAGTTGGGTAGATGATTCATAGATAGTGGATTAAGATTGATGAAGTGGACGCACTGAATTTGATTTTGAGTCAGTTGGCCAAATATTTCCCTACCTTTCACTAAAAGCCTACATTACAACCTAGAATAAAGTCCTTTCTGATCTTAGACTTGTGTACACATATTTGCAAGTTTATGGTAGAACTTGATTGACTTGTGTGATCTCATATTATCCTAAACACTTGAGTGAATGAGTGAAAACACTTCCCTTGTGAGTCTTCCATGGTTTACAGATTTTCTGATTCTTACAAAGTGTTGATGTTTTGTGGATTTACGAGTTTGATTGTGATGAATCTTATGAGGCATTGCACTTCTCTTCTACTGCAGACCTTCAGGGAGGGAGACTGGGTACTCAGAAGAGTCTTCCAAAACACGAAGGATAAAAACCAAGGAAAGCTCGAACCGACCTGGGAAGGACCTTACAAAGTCACCAAAGAAGTAGGTCGGGGTGCCTACCACCTAGAAGACCACGACGGAAGGGAGATCGAAAACATCTGGAACATAAAGCACCTGAAGAAGTATTACTTCTGAGGAAGCGAGATCGACGAACTCGATCTCCCAGAAATGCCTTACTTCCTATCTTTTCTAATGTGTTTTTAAATTTAAATTTTCATCAAACAGTTACTGACTTAAGCGTCGGAGGGGCGATGCCGGCAACCCTTCGTACTCGTTTTACTGGGAAAAACACTCTTAAAGCAGCTCGCTGACACCCAGAGTGGCTCAAATAACCTCTCACCAAATAGATAACGTCTTCTAATTCGCTCTATTTATTTGATTATGATTAGTCTGTTAAAACTGATACTGACTTAAGCATCGGAGGGGCGATGCCCAACCTCACCATCTGTTTTGAATTACAGCCCAACGACAAGTACGAAAAATACAAAAAACATAAAATGAGAGCCGAAATTATAATTGAAAGCAGCACAAACAGTTGAAAAAGATGAAATTCGATTAATGGCAAAAAGTCACGGCAAAAACAAAAAGTAATAAGGAAAATAAAAGATTGTTTGGATGACAAATTATGAGTAAAAAGAAGCCTAAACTGTAGCGTTTGGCTCAGGAGTTGGACCGAACTTGGCGTTCGGGTCTGGAGTAGGGCCGGAACTGGAGTTTGGGTCTGGACCTCGGGCCAGAATCATTCGGATTTAAGCCACCGCCAACGTCCAGAACTGTCCGAGAAGAGTCCTCCAGCTGCTTCTGCTGGTCGGCGAGCTGCTGATCCAGGAGTTCTTGCTCTTTGCGGTGCTGCTCGGACTGCTCCTGGTCCCGATCTTGCTCCCCATCCTTCTCACCGCCTCCCTCAGCCTCGGGCTCATCGAGAACACTCAGGTCGAGGTCTGGGTACTTACTAGCAATCCTTTCCCAAACCTCGCTCTCTACCTGCTCAGAGAGAGTCTACTAAGAGGTTAGATAGAGCCAAGAAGACAAGCTTAGTCGTAAAATGAGTTAAGGTCATGGAATACCTCGTACGTCTCGGCGAAGTGCGGAGGGGTGATGAGCAAGTCGAAGTCCAAGCCCTCGCCCGTTTGCATCAGAGCAATCCGCTCCTCGTACTTCTTAACCTCGGCTATGTAGCTCTCAAGCCAAGTTTTAAGCCGGGCATCGAGTGAGAGGAGCTGATCGTTCCTCACTTTCAAGTCCTGGAGCAGCTTGGCAGAGTCCGCCCGTGCCTCCGTAGCCTTCCTTCGGCATTCATCGACCTCCGCCTGGGTAGCCTCAGCCTCCTTTCGAGCTGCTTCCGCCCTCACCTCCACGACAGCAACCCTTTCCTCTGCTGCGTCAAGCTTCTCATTCAGGGAATCCACGTATTTCTTCGAGGAGTCCGACTCCTTGCGAAGTTGGTAGATTTCCCCGGTGCACTTCTCACCAAAAACAGTGAGCTCATGATGGATGGCATCGAGATCCATTTGAGCCTGCGGCAGCAGAGCGGATTAGAAATGACGAGCCCAAGAAAGAGGAAATTCGAGGTCATACCTGTAGTTGGCGAAGTTCATAGCGCGCCAGGCGCACAGGGCGGTCCCCGCCTGAGCTACGGAGGTCGGGTTCAACAGGAGATAGCACGCGTGGACCAGAAAGGGATCCACGAGTGAGTCCGGGGGCGTCACAGCGGTCACGACGGCCCTGCTAGAGTCTTCCTGGCATGACTCGCGCTCCTTAGAACGACGGCGCCTGCAACGCTCGAGCTCCTTGTCCTTGCTCCTCCCCCTATCGTCGACCCTCTGCGAGGCGTCCTGGCGGGATGAGGGGCAGGAGGACTCAGTCCTCGTTTCCTCGGGAACCCTAAAAGGGGGCGGAGGGAATGGGGGAGGCAGAGGTGGAGCCGGATGATCGGATTTTGTGTTCGGACGCTTGGGAGGATTTGAAGGTCAACGGCAAGCCTCCTCCTTGTCTCGCGCCCTCTTCTTCTCCTGGAGGGCCCTTGCCACCTGCTCTGGAGGGACTTGGGGGCGTCGGCGGGTCATCTCTTCAGGCAGTTCAGCGAGCAGTCCCCGACGGTCGAGCACAGTGGTTGCAGTAACAAATTGGCCGTCCTGGACTATCGGCCACTCCCTATCACCGATAGTAACATCGTAAGCCCTATCCACGCGAGACTGCTCTTCGGGCATGAGCTCCGTGCGCGGGTGATCCGCAAAAGCAAAACAAGAAAACAAGTTAGCAAAGCCGGAAGAGACCGCCACGATAAGAATGGATCAGAGACCCACGGATCAGCACCCCGCCATGCCTAAGGAACTCGAGCCTCTCCTCATTCAGCTTGAGGTAGAAATAGGTGGTCCACCATCCAGGCGAGTTCGACGGATGCTTCTTGATCAGGGTCGACCTCCCCGTAGACCACTGGGTGAAATAGTAATAATGTTTGTCCGTGCATTGATTGAAGCGGTACAGATAATGCCACTCCCGAACTGTCGGGAGCCCTAATCCCAGGTCCATCCACACTAGGAGAACCCCAACCAGGTGGCACTAGAAGTTCATGGCGAGCTAGATTGGAGAAAGATTGTAGGAGGCCAACATCTCCGCAAAGAAGGGGTGGACAGGAAGTCCAACCCCATTGTCTATCGCTGCAGTGTAGAAGGCCACACAACCTGCAGGAGGGTCGAAATAACGATTCTCCACCCTCGAAACGCAGAATCTCACATCCTTAATGGGAATGACCTCCACTAGAGCCGACATGGTACCCCGGGTAACCGTCGATATAGCACCCAACACCCTGTGAGTTCGCCAATCCGCCGGGAGAACATAATCCCCCGCCAACTCGGGCTCCACGGCCACACCCTCAGGATCCGCGACCACACCCTCGATAGTTCGACCAGACCCACTGGCCTCACCTCCGGTCAGCATCCGCTCCATCCCCCGAAATGCGTCAGATAAAACACTATTGTCCGCAGAATCTGAATCAGAATCCAAACCCAAGTCCACCCGACTTGTACTCGGACCAACCCTCTTGGGCCCCTGCAAAATAAAACTCCAATCCGGACCTACAAAATCAGGGGCATTCAAAACCTTAGGCGGAGATGGGGTAAAGGGCAGCATCAAATTCGCGCCCCCAGAGTCAGAGCCCTCGCGATTTTGGGAATCAGAACACGACGAACTCATCACTTTCACAATAAACAAGATCTCAGAGAAAAAGGGGGTTAACCTAAATTGGAAGAGGGAAAAGAAAGAGCCCCGGTCAGCCCGTTGTTCTCCATACCAGTCAGGAACCCTAGAGGAACCTCGAGTCGCAAATTACGTACCCCCGTGACTATCAAAAAAAGAAAAGGTGGAGATGAGAACTACATGGTATATGAGTGTAGGGTCGACAGCTGATCAAAGTCAGAAGAACAAGCGGTTGCCGGAAATACAGTGAAACTCCAGAAACACAGCAGACGTTCGCCGAAAATTGTAAGAAAGAGAGGAGAGAAATGAAACAGGAGAGCGTATGGGAGAATCTGAAAACCGCCTAGTTGAGGCGACAGTTATACCGTGCGCCCGTTCAACTGCTCCTAACAACCCCCAGATTTTGGGGATATTACATAACTGCCACCGGGTTTTATCGCCCAAAATTCGAACACACCTCGCCACAAAAGTGGTTTGCTAAAAGCAGTTCGGCAAATGTAGTCCGACAAAATAACTCTGATATGTAGGGGACCTAATGAAGACCCCGAACGAGCCACTAGGGGCTCCATACCTAGAAACAAATTGCACACCAAATGCAACCTTATAACAAGACCCCTTATTACGAATCCATTGAGTTCACTGGGGCTCATCGGACGACCATAATTAAAAATAGGACAGAACCCGAACTGTCCCATCAAATGCTGCGGTTACGGGCCCGCAGTAACGGCATCCGTAGCAGCCTCCCGGGCTGCGCGGATGAGGACCCCCACAGAGGAACTGGTCCTCAAAGCCAGGAGGTGTTCGTAAGCACCTGATAACTCTCATAAAGAGTTATCTTTTGATCTCTTATTATGAACTTTAGATGTTGTTTTGAATAAGATGCCTAGTAATCAAAATCCTTTTTGCTTGTTTTTGCTTCTTAGTAAATAGTTCATGATATTTTAACTTATGCAAGTATTAATAAGTTTTTAAAAGCTTTTGGTGAAGTTTTGATCAGGTTCGGAATGCTATAGTTTACCTGCCGCATGCTGTTAGAGGATATGCTTGAGCATGGGAGATGCATGAATAGAAGGAAGAAGACTTTCTCTCTCTGGGACCATTTGGAGACAAGGATAAAGGTCCTTTTAGATCTTGTCTGCTGGGAGGACAAGTGTCGCAAAGGGGGCCGAACTTTTGTCTGGATGAAACAGTGACATCCTCACACGTGGATGCATCTTGGAGGAGAGCTAGGAGATCGACGATTTTGGAAGATTGATGCAAAAATATCAACAAAGGAGGAGCACTTTTTGGGAATCGGATAACACTCGTGGAGATACACACGAACAGAGAGAGTAGAAGGCGACTGGAGAACGAGCTTGGAGAGGAAGTAATCGGAGCAAGAAGGAACATCATCTATAGTTTGTTTTTAGATTTTCAAGTTGTATTTTGATGATAAATGATTTTGCATTTCCATTTCTTCCTTTTGCGAGTATGAGCTAACTCCATTTAGCACTTGGGTTGTGGAACAAAACACTATTGCTTGATTATATGTTAGAATCATGTTTCGTATGACTGAACTTATCTTCGATCTTGTTTTCAATCGTTTCTTGAGCACGGTAGTGGAAAGAAACCCATCAACTACAGAGACCGGAAGGTAAAATAGGCCGAGGGGATCTTAGATAATTTTGTTAATCCCATTGACATATGAGATAACACCACTTAATAGAACTGGATTTGATAATTTCATCATTCAATCACTGAGGCACGCATAGGCATATGAATCCCGGTGAGAGAGTGTAGATCTAGTAGGACGACAGTTTGCTAGGTAGGATTAGGAAAAGTTCTAAGGTTCAGGAGAATGCGAGACATAAACTCTAGCATATAGAATAGTAGTGGTGCATTATACTTCATAACCCGAGTGTGTTTTCTATTATTAGTAAATCAATTTATAACATTTATGTTTATTTTGTGGAACGAGGAAATATACTGATCTTAGTTTTATGTGGAATCATAGTTTATGCATATTTATGTTTTGAATAGAAGTTTGACAAAAACATCCTCTTAATTACAAGCAATTCCTAGTGCACGATTTAGAAACTCACTCCCTTGGGTTCGATATCTGGTCTCCGTTGACTGTATTACTTGTGAATTGTGTATACTTGCACATTGGTTCTATAGTCACACTATAGCACACAACAAATTTTTGGCGCCGTTTCCGGGGAGTGATTAAATTTAAATCTGAATGCTTTTGAATTGCTTGAGTATTATAGTATATCATATGACCTGACTGATTTTGGAAACTTATCAGTTTCTCAATGCAGGAGGGTCAGTAGTTTATGAGTGAAAAGATTGTGAGAGAACTATTCCCATTTGATCCAGAAATTGAGAGGACTTTCAGAAGAAATAGGAGAAAACAGAAAGTTAAGAAGATAGCTGAAGAAAATCCGGAGAGGAATATTGATGAGAAAGACAGGATTATCAGAACATTCATGACACCAAGATTCACTGATTTTGATCCAGGGGTAGTGAGACCTGAGGTTCAGGCACAACACTTTGAGCTGAAGCCAGTTATGTTACAAATGTTACAAAGTTTGGGGCAGTTCAGTGGTCAAGCCACAGAGGATCCACATCTGCACTTAAGATCATTTCTGGAGATCTGTGATAATTTTAAACTACAGGGAGTAACACCCGAGGCATTGAGGATGCGCCTATTCCCTTTCTCCTTAAGAGACAGTGCTAAGATTTGGCTCACAAATTTGACACCAGGATCCGTGACAACCTGGAATGAGCTAGCTGAGACTTTCTTGATGAAGTACTTTCCTCCTACAAGGAATGCAAGGTGTAGAAATGCAATTATGTCCTTTAAATAGGAATGTGATGGATCTGTTAGTGAGGCATGGGAAAGGTATAAAGAATTACTAAGAAGGTGTCCAAATCATGGGATACCCTATGGTATTCAGATAGAGATTTTCTACAATGGATTACTTTGAAACTCCAGGATGATGATTGATGCTACTACAGGAGGAGCTCTGTTGGACAAAACATACAATGAGGCATGTGAAATTTTTGATAAGGTGGCTGCAAACAACTATCTGTGGGCTAATCCTACAGCAGCTGCCATTACCACTCCAAAAGTTGCAGGGATTCTGGAAGTTGATCCCATGAAGGCTCTCACTGCACAGATGGAAGCTCTGGGAGCAACCATGAAGAACATTGAGAAAAATACCAGTCAAGCTATGGTTTCCTCAATGCCAACTGAAACTGCAATGGTTTTGCGGTGTATTTATTGTGGGGAAGGCCACCAGTTTGAGGAATGCCCTTCAAATCTAGCATCTGTGTGCTACATGGGAAATAGACATCAGCAGTACCAGGGGAATAACAACCCATATTCAAACATTACAATACAGGGTGGAGGAACCATCCTAATTTCTCATGGTCTGGGCAAGGAAATCAAAATGTTGGAGCACGGGACCAGCATAATAACTTTAACAAAGGGCGATATAACCAACAACAGTATAACCAGTAGCAGAACAATCAACAGCGGAGTGGTCAACAGCAAAGTTTGGAGGCACCACCTCAGAAACGTGAGAAATCCATGGAAGAAATGATGAAGGAATTCATGGCCAAAAATGAAGTGAGACTGAAAAGCCAGGATGCTTTGATACAGAGTCAAGCTTCCTCATTGAGAAATCTTGAAGTTCAAATGGGACAGCTAGCCAATGATATCAGGAATAGACCACAGGGGAGTTTACCTAGTAACACAGAGAACCCAAGAGGGGGAAATGAGCAGTGCAAAGTGGTAACCTTGAGAAGTGGGAAGCAGATTGATGAGAGACCTGCTGAGGCACATCAGAAAGAGGTGGAGTCATCTGAAAAAGAGGTTCAGATTGGAATTAAAACACAGAGAGAAGGAAAAGCTCCCATCAAAGAAGCTTATCCAGTAATCAATGAGGAGTTGGTAAACCAAGAGAAGCCTGTTGAAGCTCCTGAGGGAAATGTACTTAAAAGTAAATGGAAATCGGTGGAAGACGACTACAATCTACCTCAACCACCATTCTCTATCAGATTCAAAAAGCAGAAAGAAGAGGAGCAGTTCAAAAAGTTCTTGGACATGCTCAAGAAAATCCACCTCAATGTACCTCTAGTGGAGGCTCTGGAACAAATGCCAACTTATGTAAAATTTCTGAAGGACATTCTGACTAAAAAGAAAAGGCTGAAATAGTTTGAGACTGTGTCTCTATTTGAAGAAATCAGTGGACCTTTGAGGAGGCAAATTCCAGCAAAGCTAAAGGATCCAGGGAGTTTTACTATTCCCTGTTCAATTGGAGGAAGAGATGTGGGAAGAACACTATGTGATCTGGGAGCCAGTGTGAACTTAATGCCACTCTCAATTTTCAAGAAGCTGGGTATAGGAGGAGCAAGACCAACAACCATCACTTTGCAGCTTGCAGATAAATCAACTGTTCATCCAGAGGGAAAGATTGATTAGATATTTCATCTTTGCCTTTATTATGCTGTTTCTTGCTTGTATGTGTTTGTAGGTCTCGGGGCTCCGTATCCATTACAATTTAACCCTCAACAACAACCGTAATAATTAAGGAAATGAATGTTGATTATAAGTTATGCAATTGAAAAGGATATAAACCTCATATTTATTTATGATATAATTGACATTTTAGTACTATGTTAGATAGTAACTATTAATATTATTATATTAAAAAATATTATATAAACGGTCAGTTTCACATTTCAAACTATCAAGCTAATATCATTTTTCAAACCGACAACTCAAATTACTTCTCTCAAATCAACCAAACAAACTAAATTAATTTAATTTGACTAATTTAAGCCTACATCTACAAATCCCTAGTAGCTTATCAGTAAACTCAAGCATATTCAAGCTCACAATCATTTCAAGGCAAATGGAGGTAAACTGCTACAAATAAGCCTAGAAAATAGTTTGACCATACCAATAACTCGACCTATAGAATAACAATCCCTAAACCACTATAAACAAACGAAACTCTATTAGAGGAAAAAAAGCGATCGTTGAATTAAACAATTAAACCGAGCTAGGATATCCTAATCAGACTAGTACACTCCTACAAAACCTTCCTCCCACTTCACTATAAACCCAAAAGAAACATCCTAGTTGAATTAACACCCCCTCCAATGGATTCAAAACGAACATCACCCAATGCGATATTGTTTATTTTTTATTATATTTCAAAAACTAATAGATAGCTTATGTATAGAGCTGGTTTGAGTAGAATTGATTTCATGTAATACTTTAGGCTGAAGAATTCGGAGAACATGCAACTGAAGATTAGATCAATCGGGTAACAAAGTCAGTTAGTTATGAGAAGACTTAACAGTTGAAAGTTGGAATCCAATCACCAACTAAAAAATTCACAGAAACCAACAATTGAGAGAAGTTAAGACAAGAAGAAAGTCAACAAAATGATTGTTCAAAAGCAACTGTCAAGTGGAAAGTATATCAGTTATCAAAATGATAGCTGAGATCAGACAAAAAGAAGAGCTCAAGTTCAAACATTAATATCTTCTTAGGATGGGACAAAACTTCTAGAAGACCGAGTGACTATACCCTAGAATTTTCATTGGAGAAAGACATTAATCATCGTATGTTAGGAATAAGGTAGTTTTGATGATTGTCATAAACTATCATTCAGTTACTCCTGTATAGAGCTAACTAATTTAGAGTTGATTTTAGAAGTATTAACTTGTTTAAAGAGTTTCAGTTGTTATAGATTAGGAATCAACATCAGTTGAAGATAGAAGATTGAGTTCACGAATGTATACAACATCGACTGGCTCCATCAAGTGGTCATCGAAGAACTCAAAGAAGAAAGCATAATGAGAGCAACACACTTAACAACTTATGACATAATCAAACACCAAGGTATTCAATTGAGAAATGAATCTTAAATAAACCTGATGACAACTGCTCAATTGTTAGTCATTCGACAAAAAGGAGGTATCAATACAAGTAAAACCTTTTCATAACTGGACTTCTTCGGACTGGCTATTCATTGTTTCTTAAGTATGCATAAAGTACAAAGACGTATAAAAGATGTCTGACGACAAAGACCGATCATCATCATCATCATCTCTCAAACGGGAAGATTTTATACATTAATATAAATAGCTAGTGAGATCAAATGGTGAAGACCACTAAAACTACGCTTCCTCTTTAAGTATACAATCAATCAAATGCCCTCAAAATTTTTAACACCTTCTATGTATCTACACGAGACATCCAAGATCTGATGCTTGAGACTACCGGAGTTTACTTATCTTCCGTGATAAGTATATCTAAGACCTTCTCAGCTCACCTGAGAAAAAATCACCTACATTAACCTAGTTCGTCTGATGAACCCAAACTCACAGCCGATCAACAAAGAGCCTAATAAAAGACCTCTTGTAACTGAAAGAGTTTGGTTACACCCTATATTTCATTATCACTTATAACTAAACTAGTGAATTACCTTTCATCTAAATGAAGATTGGACATAATATCGGTTAAGATAAAAAACTATAATTCTAGGGTTCATTTACTTACAACTTTATATCTTATTCAACCTAATCATTTTTGAAACCCAACCACCGGCTTCAATTGTTGGTGTATATCAATAATTGAATTACCTAACATACTTGACTAATAGATTTTCTATCTAATAACTGACCAACAAATTTGTCTAGTTAAGTATAGTTAGGCCCCACACACAAATTTACATTTTCGCACGTTTATTTATTTTGACATAATAGACCAATAACATACAAGATCATAAAAAGCTGAAAATAATACAGAAAGTACAAATGACTACCAGCAAAAGCATGTGAAGTCGTAACATCTACAACAAAAATTTATATTTCAAGAGAGAGCTATAAATACCCCTTCTGGAAGAGATTCAAACACTTTTCCCGACATTATTACTTCTTTCACATCTATGAACAATAATCAACTCTAAGATCTCTAAAGATCTCCACATTACTGTATCCTGCAGACTGCGAGACTTCCAAGCTATTTAAAACTTGAGACTACTGAAGGTAAGCAGAGCTTCTTATCCTAACTCTTTCTCATAGCTAGATTTTTCATCATCATTATCATCAATCTCTGACATCTCGATCTTGGACAACATGGCTTCGACATAGGCTTTAGCTGCTCTCTTCTCAAAGCTCTTTTTCATATGTACCATTTCATATTTATCTGTTATGGGGTAGTCAAACTTTAAGTGTTAAGGATATTGACACTCAAAGTAAGTTCTTTACGGGAGCTTTATAAATTGTTTCTTTTCTATAGACTTGTCTTCGCCGACTGACTTTGTTTTGTATTTTTCTTTTTGATTTTTCAAGAATCTTTGTCAGTTTCCTCATATGTTCCTCCAATTCTAGAATTGAGTTGTCTTCATCACATCTGGAGAAGGTCGACACCTAAGTTGGTTAACTGGATGTTGACTCGTCTGACCTTTCAGTTATATGAATGGACTTAGGTCTCATTGAACTGATAGGCGACTCAGTTGACCTTGATGCCTCATGGTTGTTAACCATGGAAATATCCCATTCGTGAGCTAAAGGGCATCGAATAATTCATTTACAAGGATATGTGAGAGATCATTCTCCTTCAAGTTGGTCACTTTTCATTCAAGTCCGCAATAGTGTACGTCCACCTCAATGCATTAAGTTCACTATGATCATGTTGAATCTGGATTTCATAGACTCGATCATTTCTTGAGGGAGCATTTTGAACGATTCATATTTGTCTAGTCTGATTTGTTGCAGGTAGACTTGCTAGGTAATCCTACACTTCCTTGGCAATCCCTAGATGTACAATTTCCTCATTCACGTCTTCATTTAGTTTGGAGTAGATGATATTCAGAGCTTGATACTATAGTTGATCTCTTCTACTGTCTTTTATCAGTCCACTCACTGACTAGTTTTGGGATCATCTCTGATCCTTCATTTCAACCTATTCTCGTGTTGATCTTCATGATTTTGATAGGTTCTTTGGTTAACAAATCCCACATCTCTATGTGAAGACTCCTGAGATGCATGGTGACACGCTTCTTCCAGCTATCATATTTATCCATGGAGAATCGAGGCATTTTGAGACACGTCTTACAAGAAAAATCATCTTGCCTGCTACAAAGATGGTAAAGAAAGGGATCTGGACCAAGCTGACACCTAAGCAGCCAGTCGTAAGACCAACTGCTCTGATACCACTTGTTAGTCCCAAAACGCAAGATAAAGTACATAGCAGAAATCTTAAATAAATGAACCCAACTAACGATGACTCAGTCAGTTGTGACTTTAAAAATCGATTAATTAGTGATAAGTTCATAATTTTACTCACTTATCTATATTATTTTCTAATATTTTATGTAGTTTTGTTGAGTCTATCTATATATTCTATGCATGAGTCTAAACTAGGTGGTGTTATGCTTGTCATGGTGCATTTTTACAAGTTTTAGGCCTAAATTCAATAGAAACCCATGACGAAAGCAGCTGATGTTCAAAGAAGCGGTCACGAGTTCCTCCACACATGGAACTCGAGCTGATGAAGCATGGCAATAGATATATCTTAGAGTTAGCTTTCCAATGCAACTGGAATCGAGTTAATCGCAGTTCGGGAGTGAATGTTATGGCCAAATCTATGAGACCGTGCAGAAGGGGCGAGAAAGTGAAGGCTCGATTTTGACCGACGTGGAGCCACTTCGATCGATGTGGACGACGCGCATCGGCCGACGTCAAGCCATTTCGATCGATGCACGACCCAAAAAGGCAGAAACTCTATTAAAATTGAATTATATCATATTTTTAGCCCTAGATTTGATAAGATACAAAACCACACTTATAAATAGCCTTGTAATTTCGATTTTTAGACATCTTTCGACATCTTTTCATTATATTTTCTTTAAGCATTAGAGTTTTTAGAGCTTTGAGAGTTAGGAAACTCAAAACCCTTTACTTTTTCCTATAAGTACTTTGTTTTATGCAATTCAATATGTTTTCTTGTGGATTTCTATCTGCGATGAGTGGCTAGAAACCCTAGCGGGTTCTAGGGCAATGAATATCAATCTTAAATGCATGTTTCATTGATTAACACAAATTGCATGATTTTGAATTCCTGTTTTAATTATTAGAGTCTAGAATTGAATTCAGATTGAGAGATAAAATTGATTCTAGGTTCATAGCTATTATTACTGTGTTATTGAGGCCGCGAAAGCATACGCATTCACATAATATTAACCTAGGCTATAATTATCTAAACAAGAAGTTATAGTATTTTTATGATTTCCCACCAATGCAAGTTAATCAATGTACATGTATTATGATTGACTGTTTGCCTTAGAGTCTGTGTATTTAAATTTTGCTTTCAAAACTCTTTAAATTTCCGCACTATTATCTTTACTTTTCAAATCAAAACCCTTGATTTCTATTTTATACAAACAATAGATCTTAGGATTACAGCCAGTGCATAAAATAATTTCGTTACACTATTCCTCTGGGTTCGACTACCTATGGGTACTTTATAAATTTATTTGCCACTATTCTGCAATTTATCTGTAGAATTTACAGTGATCAAATTGGCACCGTTGTCGGGGAGTTGTTAGATATTATTTTGTTACTAGTTTATTCTAGGATTTGCTGGATTGAGTTGTATTTTATTTTAATTCATGTGCGTGTGTGTGTTTTTATTATCGGCTTTGATCGATGCCTGCTTGCGTTGATCGACGTCGAGATCCTCTATGCGTCGATCAACACCCACCCGTGTTGGTCGACGTCGAACTGATTTCTGTGCTGTTTTTGTTTCAGGTGGTGCATGAACACGAGATCTCAAGGCAAACCACTTGAAGCTTTCGACCCAGAGATAGAAGCCTCTTGTCGGAAGAAGAATCAGAAGAAAAAGATGGAGCCACCGAGACCCGAATCCACAAGGGGATGATTCGAAAATATGTCTCCTTTGGAGGACCCGGATGTACAGCTTACAATAGGGGATGCTCTGGCACTGATTCAAGAATTTTATATCATGAGGGATGCAGTCCGACAGTTGAGAGAAGAACGGGATGCTGAAAGATAGGCTGCACGAAGAAGGCCGATGGAACAAGAAAGAGACAGACTGTGCATTGATGACTAGGATGATGAGGATCCGAATGCGATGGGAAGAAGGTACAAGCCGCAACCCGGCAATAAATGATTCAATAATGACATCAACGCCAATAATTTTGAACTCAAGACCAGGCTGATTCAGATGGTTCAACAGAACCAGTTTGGCGGCAGAGCTGTGGATGATCCCTATGCACACTTGCGGATGTTTGTGGAAGTGTGCGACACCATCAAATAGAATGGGGTAGATCAGGACGTGATTCGACTGAAGCTTTTTCCCTTCTCACTTAGGGACTAAGCTAGATCTTGGCTTACCAGGCTGGACTGCAGCAAGATCCGAACATGGGGGGAATTGAGAGCTGAATTCCTCTCAAATTTCATCCCACCCTCCGTTATCATTCAGAAGAAGATGGAAATCCTACATTTCCATCAGAGGGTGGATGAGTCACAATTTGAGGCATGGAGCAGGTTCAATGAACTGCTCAGGAGTTGCCACGGTCATGGAGTTGATGCAGAGGAGCAATCTCACATCTTCTACCGAGGGATGAATGAGAGGACTCAGGAGTCCGTGGATAATGCTGCTGGGGGATCTATCATGAGCAAATATGCGGAGAAGACACTAAAGTTATTCAAGAAGATGGCGCTGCACACGCAAAAATGGGCGAACCCGAGGAGGCCCCAAATCAGAGCTGTAGAAAAAATTGAGGCAGATGATCCCCTCAAGATTGAAGTTGAGAAGCTGTGAGGAGATCTAGAGAAATTGTCTGCAGGGGGTTCAACTGCTGCAGTTGCACAGGTGCAACCCGAAGCCCCTACAGATGTGAATTACATGAATAGAGGTGGCTATCTGAACCAGCCACGACATGGGGATACCACTATCCGGCGAGAAAGCACCATGGTTTCTCCTATTCCCATCCTAAGGCGGCCGAGCTCACCACCATCGTCAAAGATCGGAGAGTATACATGGTGGACGCCGAAGGTCGGCGAGTCTGGACCCGACCCCATTGGTATTGATCTGAGGTATCGTCGAGCTACGATGTTAAATAAAGCACTTGTTGGGAGGCAACACAACCTTTTTCTTAGTTTTCTTTTAATTTCCATATTTTTCTTTTTATTTTAGTTTATTTTCGAATTTTGCCTGCACTAACTTTTTTTTGCAGTATAAAAAAAGAGGGAGGATTTCTCGACTTCGATTGACGCAGCCAGGCATTGATTGAAATCTAGATGATGGCGTGTTACACTTCGATCGAAGGAAGGGATCATAAGAAGGCTTCACGTCGACCGATGCAGCCCTGCGTCAGTCGACGCGAAGAGCCAACCACCTTAATTCACGCCGCGCACTGTTCGAAAGCTCCAAGGATAAAAAAAGTTGATGTTTGAGATCAACTACCAGGTATAGTTCCCTCTTTTATCTGAATTTCAAACTTTTTCCACTCTTTGAGTTGGAAATAAGTTTGGGGGGATGTGGACAAAAGATGGAACATTCTATCTTTTATTTATTATGCTTTCAGTATTTAAATTTCTGCCTTAATTTTTTATTCTATTTTGTGGGGAAATCTTTGAGCTTTGACATAACCTGAATGAGATTGTGAGATTAGAATCGATTGAGGGCTGAGTTTGAATTAATTGAGAATGTGGTTAGATGCCCATGAATGTAGAATACCTCATGATAGGATTAATTTGAAACTTATACTTGCATGCTGATTGAGCTGATTTGCAATTAATCGTGGAAGAAATTTTTTTGAACCCTTGTGTGAGAAAATTGAGCTTTATTTCATTTGATGTGAGATTCTCATGTGTGTTTTGATTTCTCTAGAACTTGCCTATTTTCTGTATTGAGACTGCATAGTGTGCACAAGTTTAGGAGATGATATTAGGCCATCTTTGTTAACACCAATATCCTAAACATTGTTCCTTCACAATGAGATTTTTCCTAGTTAGCCACTTTGAGCCTTTACGATTTTTCTTTCCTTGTCTATGAGTATAAGAAAAGTATTTTCTCACTCGTGTCCTGAGTTATGGTATCTATGGGTAGATTGGTGAATTGGAGATAAGAAATAAGAAAGTAGTGGTTGGTAAAAGATGTGTGAAAGTAAAGCTCAAATAATAATTAGAATTCTCATAAGCTCTCTGAAAATAAAAGAATATAAAATTATGAAAATAGCATAAGAGATTGTAAATGAGCTATAAAAAAATGAGTTTATTGATATATATGAGGAGATGACGTGGATGTTGTTAGAAAGTGGTTTGAGTTGTTGAGAATAGCTAACTCAATTGATTTAGTCACTCGGCCAAATTTTCCCTACCTTATCAGAAAAAGTCTACATTACAACCTATCGAAAGTCCTTTTTGATTCTAGACTTGTGTGCACATTCTAGCAGTGGAGCTATTAGAAAATTTGCAAGCCTATGGTAGAAATTTCTTACTACATGTTGTTGAGTGCTTTCATCTATACCATGAACACTTGAGAGTTGAGTGGTACACTTCTTGTGAGTTCTTCCACGGTTGATGAATTTTCTGTCTCTTTCGAATTGCTTGTTGTTTGTAGTGGATTTTTGATCCTTGACAGTGATGAATCTTGTCAGACATCACACTTTAATTACATGATCTTTTAATTTCTTTCTCGCCTATTGATTGAGGACAATCAAATACTCAAGTTTGGGGGGTTTGATAAGTTCATAATTTTACTAACTTATTGATAGCGCGTTTCGCAACGCGCTACAACTGCAAGTGTACAGACCA
>JAPKLW010000106.1:520608-549382 GCA_026898455.1 Plectranthus barbatus | reverse complement strand
TTCGTTACGAACGTGCGCAGTCCCACGGTTTTGGCCATAACTTTCGCTCCCGAACTCCGATTGACCTGATTCCAGTTGCATTGGAAAGCTAACTCGAATATCTATCTATTGCCATGCTCCATTAGCTTGAATTCCATGTGTGGAGGAATTTGTATCTGCTTCTTTGAACATCAACTGCTTTCAGGACGGGTTTCCATTGAATTTTGGCCTAAAACATATTTGGGTTCGGTCTTTTCTCACTTCTTCCTCTTTCCGATGCAAGTTAGCATCGATTGGCCCCAGGGTACTTGGTCAAATCTTGTAAACAACTCAAATGTGCGTGAAATCTGCATAAACAACCACAAACTAGACCAAACGTAATATTTTCTAAAAGAATATGAATAATGCATGAAAACACTACGTAACAATCTAATCTAAGGTCAAAAGTGAGCAAATCCACATGAGCAAAGTGCACAAAACGAGTGTTTATCACTTATCTATATTATTTTCTACTATTTTATGTAGTTTTGTTGAGTCTATCTATATATTCTATGCATGAGTCTATACTAGGTGGTGTTATGCATGTCATGGTGCATTTTTACAGGTTTTAGGCCCAATTTCAATGGAAACTCGTTTCGAAAGCAGTTGATATTTAACGAAGCAGTCACGAGTTCATTCACACATGGAATTCGAGCTAATAGAGTATGAAAATAGAAAGATCTTTGAGTTAGCTTTCCATGCAATTGGAATCGGGTCAATCGAAGTTTGAGAGTGAAAGTTATGACCAAAACCGTGAGACCGCGCAGAAGGGGCGGGAAAGTGAAGGCTCGATTTCGACTGACGTGGAGCCACTTCGATCGATGTGGATGATGCGCGTCAACTGACGCCAAGCTATTTTGATCGATGTGTGACCCGGAAAGGCAGAAATTCGATTAAAATCGAATTATATCATATTTTTAGCCCTAGATTTGATAAGATACACATCCACCCTTATAAATAGCCTTGTAATTCGACATCTTTTCATTATCTTTTCTTTTAGCATTAGAGTTTTTAGAGCTTTGAGAGTTGGGAAACTCGAAACTCTTTACTTTTTCTTGTAAGTACTTTGTTTTATGCAATTCAAAATGTTTTCTTGTGGATTTCTATCTGCGATGAGTGGCTAGAAACCTTAGCGGGTTCTAGGGCAATGAATATCAATCTTTAATGCATGTTTAATTGATTAACACAAATTGCATGATTTTGAATTCCTGTTATAATTATTAGAGTCTAGAATTGAATTCAGATCGAGAGATAAAATTGATTCTAAGTTCATAGTTATTAATTGAAAGACCCAGAGGAGAAAATTGATAACACGAAAAGGAATTCAAATACAATTAAAGTTTCTGTCCTAGGGGTAGATAATAATTGTTGGGATTAATATGTGGAATTATAAAAGGTTGATTAAACTGTGTTATTGAGGCCGAAATCATACACATTCACATAATAGTAATCTAGACTATAATTGTATTACCAAGAAGTTATAGTATTTTTATGATTTCCCACCAATGCAAGTTAATCAATGTACATGTATTATGATTGATTGTTCGCCCTAGAGTCTGAGCCTTTAAATTTTGCTTTCAAAACACTTACATTTCAGCACTATTATCTTTACTTTTCAAATCAAAACCCTTAATTTCTATTTTACTCAAACAATAGATCTTAGGATTACAGCCAGTACATAAAATAATTTCGTTACACAATTCCTCTGGGTTCGACTACCTATGGGTACTTTATAAATTTATTTGCCACTGTTCTGCAATTTATCTGTATAATTTTACAGTGATCAATTAGCAAGTTTCTTGAGTTAACCTTTTCAACTATACTCTAACAACTTGATCATTTGTTGGATTTAAATGAACTACCAGAAAAGATAAAACTAATAAAGAAAGAAGCATGATATTAAAGTGGTTCGGATGCCAAAAGATCCCATGTCCACTCTTCCATCAGTTAAGATCGGAAATCCACCAAACAAATTATAACGGAATGTAAAATGTCTCTTCCAGTTGTGGGAAGCACCAAAGTCCTTCGGCTTCTGGGCAGCCTTAGTTCTCAAGCTTTACCACGAATACTTGTAGCTAAGTTCTCCAATTAACTTCAATCTATCAAGCTTTACCATGAGCGCGTCACTAGGCTCGAGAGATGAGTGGTGGTGATGTTGAGTTCTTCATCGAACACTGAGTAGGCAACGTTGTAGTGACTGGCTTCTGGATGAACTTAGAAGCTATCTCATATTTAGTATATCTCAGATAAACTGAACATCGGTGGTCTCAAGTTTAAGGCTTGAGCCTTGTGATGAACAGTGATAGAATGCTTAGAGTGCTTTGGAAGCTTGAGTATTCTCTTAGATAGTATGAAAGCAATCGTTGCTAGAGCATTAGTCTTCTCTCTTTGAGCTATGTTATAGACCCGCACTCATCCTTTTGGGTAGTACAAAAACTAGTGGTTGTAATTATTGCTCTTCTGAAGCTTTTGTAGCCTTTTCCATCTTTTTCGAGCAGCTTTCGAGGCTTTTGTCAGAACAGTTGTTAGTCAGCCCTAGGTGTTAAGGCTTTTTGAAATTTCTGACTTTATCGGACTAACTTACTAAGGTTGACTTTCTTAGTTCTTCCCGTCTTTGCAGACTTAGTCTTTTATGCTTGTCTTTTTAGTCCAGTCTTTTTTTTGCCTGCCATAAAACTTTATCAGTTGAGACTTCAATTGATAGCAATGACCTGACTAAGAGTCAGTCTTGACATCTCCCACTGATTTCCTCTTCACAACTGGTGGAGCGATTCCTAGTCAATTACAACTCAATTATCCTATACAAGGTTACAAATTTGTAATCACTCTAATATATCAACCTAATCTAGTCAGTTTTATACAATTAACTAACTAGTTTGGTTTGACGCATCAAAACTATAAATATTCTAACAAATATATTTAGATTGGTATAAAAGAATCATAAGTCCCCCTTGTACAAGACTTTGTCTAAAATTAATCTAAATATATTTCGAATATTGTCAACTATAAATCGAAGAAAAGCGAGAGAGAAACAAGGTCACTTTTTAACCCTCATGCTTATATATCAATATAATGGACTCTTTAACTTTTTATAAAATAACATTAAATTAATATTATATATGCAGTTAGTTCCATCAAAATAACCGATCTCACACTTCATCATCCAACTGATATCATCTGATGAAAAACTTCTTAATCGACTAACCAAACTCCTCACAAATCGATCAATCCAATTATTGTAATTTGATTTGATTAATTTCGACTGGACAATGCAGCCCTTAATATAAATTCTATTATTTTTAAAGTTATACATGCAAATTGCGGGAAACTTTTGTTATATTATAATTTACTCGATTTCAAAACTTGTGTGAAAATGGCAAAATGCCATGTGAGAATTACACAAAATCATAACATTTCGGCTATAATTTACAACTTTACAATGGTAATTTGAAAAAAAGTAGGCAAACATTATATTAAATCTTGTAATATAACCTATATATTGTAACATATTAGAGATGTATCTAAACACTAAAATTTGGCTTAGAGAGTTCTTAACCAAAGCGAATAACATGAAATTAATTTTTCTATATGGGTTAATGATTAATTAGCGCTTCAGTGTTGTCTAGATAGGTTAGGCAACAAATTAGGCTAGTGTATAAGTGTTTTCAAGACAGGCTAAGCGGCTATGTAGGCGGGTTAGATGGCACTCAGTGGGTCTAGTCGATTATTTTTATATTTTTTACAAAATAATTAAATTGATATAATTAATTAATTTATTTATTTATCAATATAAATAAATATGAAATTAACTTTCCAATTGATTATTGCTTAGAAATCACATAAACCCTCCTATACTGTTACGCCCCGATTTATAAATAAGACATAAATTAGAGAATTGAGGCACATCGGGTACGAGACATGCATTTGGGATATCAATCAAAAAGAACAGATGAAGTAATTTAAGATATAAATCAACACAGATATCACAAGTATTTTAAAGATAACAAAGGTGCCTCCTCGAGAACGGATCTTGGCTTCTCAAGATTTCAATAACAAGAGTATTCACGTTTAACATTATTCAAAAGTCTGACAAAAGACATTGAGTTTAGCAGCGAAAAGTTATCAATGGAGTATGTTGTTGGTCCTGGTTTATTAGAGTATAGTATATATGCACAACGAAAAATCTTACCAAGGAGATGCCATTCTGCAGACTGCCATTCCACTGGAACCCTCCATGCCACTTGAAGTGAAGAAAAAGCACACACCAAATAGCCCCCAACAGAGAAAGAGGAAGCCAACAGATGATGAATGGCAAGCAAAGAAGAGAGAAATGAATGATCGCTTCCAAGGATCAACTGTTCAGGTTACTGTCCCGGTAGAAGACACAATACTACTGATTCATGATGTTGCGAAAGATGCCGAACAAGTCCCTGTCAAGCCAGCCTCCAAAGAAACAATGACAAAGGTAGAGTTCTCTGCAGAAGAAAAGGAATCATGGAAGAAGAGGCGACATGAGAAGGCATTGAAGAAGGCAAGAGAGCCTAACGAATTTGACAAGGCTAAGCTGAAAATGCTTTTCGTGCAAAGGGATGCTTTATACGAGCAATTCAAAGCTACCTATGATGAGCGCAATGCCAAGATGAAGGACGGTGATCAACCTGAACGCATTACCAAGAAGGATGTTGAGAAGGCGCGGATCGCCAAAGGCAAGAGTAAGGTCAGTGATGCCGAAGAAAGGATTGTAAATTCGGATGCTATGCCAGATGTAGAATTTGATAAAATGCAAAGGAAAGGAGCATTAAGGGATTTGCAAGATGTGATACCAAAAGGATCAGGCGGACCGATGATCGAGCAGACTCATGCGCAAGGAGAAAGGAGTTCTGCTACTCTGACTGTTCAGCCCGTCACTGCGCAAGGGGGAAGTGATGGTGCTGATATTAACACTAGACATATTGTTCGACAAGCTGATGTAACAGAAGGTAGCCGTGCTTTGAAGAAGAGTGTAGAACAGACTGCTGTGTAAGGTGGTAGCAGGTCTATAATTGAGAAGGTGATTGAGGACAAACAATTGGCTGCGCAACCAAGTTGTTACGATTTTAGCAGAAAGAGATTTGGTGCAGGAGGACAACCTAACCCCTGCTGAAAGAGAAGGCGACAAGGAAGCAGAGAAGGAGAATGCTGACCTTGAGATGATACTGTTGAGGTAGTTGAATAGATGGCTGGCCACCAATCCGAACAAACAGCTGAGAGGGAAGCTAACGTAAGAGAAGTTGCTGAGAAGGAAGCCAGGAAAAAAGAAGCCACTACCTCACTTGATGCTGAGACCCGAGCGAGATTGCAGGTCAACCTCACTGCAAGCGTAAGAGCACACAATGAGCAGTGTCTACGGGCTCTGGGAGTGGATCCATCCACTGTTCCTGAACGGAAGTTAGGAGCAGATACTCCCATCGTGTTGGACAAGACCATTGAAATGTTGTGGCAGAAGCGTATTCCGATTCCTACCTCTCCTGAAGTCTCAGGTATTTGATTTAGTGACATTCCGAGTGATGACAATGGGGAGATGGCAGGGAGTACAGAAGCTGCCCAGGGGGTCTTGATGCTTGCTGAAGGAGAATCTGTTTTCAGAGCAGAGACGTTGAGATTGCCCATGGAAGAACAACATGATAGGAGGTTTAAAGCGAAGCGAATTGCTAAGTGGTGCCCTTCTGTCACGGTGAAGGATGAGAAGAACGATGACCTCATCTCGTGGGCAAAAGAAATCTATGTGTTCATTGAAGCCTAAGTTGCAGATGAACTTGAGAGCACATATGCCGCTGAATTCTTGGACGGGTCTTCTGATCTTGACTGGCTGAAGATAGAGTTCCGGGGGTGGAGGTTCTACGACTACGCCACCACCCATGAACTACACCATGAAGACCACACAATCATGTTGGCACGAATGGGTCTAAGCTATTGGAGAAGTGAAGAAGAGTGGGCAGATGACTGGATAGATCAAACATCGAAGGGGTAGTACACCAAGAAGCAAGTAGTTTCCAGGCTGCAGAAGATCAAGGCTCACCGAGCAATCATAGGAGATCGCTCACTACCTGCCTCTGAGTACGCCATTGCAGATTCACCTCCATGCACACAGAAGTTTAAATCCCCAGCAACAAGACGACAGATGACCGCAACTACTGAGTGATAAGTTCATAATTTTACACACTTATCTATATTATTTTCTACTAATTTATGTAGTTCTATTGAGTTTATCTACATATTTTATACATGAGTCTATAATGGGTGATATTATGCGTGCTATGGTGTGTTTCTACAGGTTTTAGGCCAAATTCACTGGAAAATAGTTCCGAAAGCAGTGACCTTCAAGAATATCAGTGAAGGGTTCTCTACACAATTAATTATGGCTATTGGCACATGGAAATGGATAGAGCTTTGAGTTAGATTTCCAACGCAACTGGAATCGGATCAATCGGACTTCGGGAGAGGAAGTTATGGCCAAAACCGTGAGACCACGCATAAGGGGCATGAAATGACCAAGTCTGGAAAGTGAAGGACCATATCGATCGATGTGGAATCCACATCGATCGACGTGGACATTTTGCGTCGATCGACGTATGCCCATATCGATCGACGTAGAACCTGATGACGCGAAAACTCAATTAAATTCAAATTATATCATATTTTTAGCCCCAGATTTGATAAGATACACATCACCCTCTATATATATCCTTGTAATTTCGATCTTTTTATAATCTTACATCCAATATTCAGTTTTTTGAGTTTTGAGAGATGGGAAACACGAAACCCTTTATTTTTATTGTAAGTTTTTTACTTTTATGCAATTTAATATGTTTTCTTTTGGATTTCTATCTTCTATGAGTGGCTAGAAACCTTAGCGGGTTCTAGGGCTATGAATATTCAATTCTGAATGCATGTTTAATTCATTCAACTCAATATGCATGGTTTTTGAGTTCTAGAATTAATTTGTAGAATCTAGGATTGTGAGATCGAGAGATAATATTAATTCTAGGCTTAAAGTTATTAATTGAAAGACCGTGAGGAGAAAATTTATAACAGGAAAAGGAATTTGAATACAATTGATTTTCTGTCCCAAGGGAAGATAATAATTGTAGGGATTAAATCTATGGATTAAAGAAGGTTGATTATAACTGTGTTATTGAGGCCGACAAAGCACACACATTTACATAATAGTAACCTAGGCTATAATTGTCAGACCAAGAAGTTATAGTATTTTTTTATTTCCCACCAATGCTGAGTTGATTGATTTGCATGTATCCTAATTGAATATTTGCCCTAGAATCTGTGTTCCTTTAAATTTGCTTTCACAAACTCTTTAATTTTAGTATTGTCATCTTTAGTTTTATAAAACAAAAACCCTGTTTTCTATTTACTCAAATGAATTTTAGAATCATAATTTGTACATAGGATAATTTCCCCACACAATTCCCTTAGTTTCGACTTGAGTTATAAATCTTATTTGCCACTATTATTAGATTTTATCTTGTTACTAGTTCGTTCTAGGAATTGCTGGATTGAGTTTTATTTTTCTGTATGTGTAACTTTTTTCTCGATGTCGATCGACGCCTGCTCGCATCAATCAACATCGATCACATCCATGCGTCGATCGACACATACCTTGCATCGATTGATGTACCCCTGCATCGATCGACGCCACACTGATATCTACCTGTTTTCATTTCAGGTTGTGCATGAACATGAGATATCAAGGAAAGCCGCTTGAAGCTCTCGATCTAGAGGCATCGATCGACGTCGATCACATCTGTGCATCGATCGACACATACCTTGCATTGATCAATGCTGATCACTCCCGTGCGTCGATCGACGTAACCTTGCATCGATCGACGCTGCACTGATATCTACCTGTTTTCATTTCAGGTTGTGCATGAATATGAGATCTCAAGGAAAACCACTTGAAGCTCTCGATCCAGAGATTGAAGCATCATGCAGGAAGAGAAATAGCAAGAAAAAGATGGAGCCACCTATGGATCAAAATCTGCAAGAAGTTGATCTAAATATGCCCCCTTTGGAGTATCCGGATGCCCAACTTACAGTGGGGGATGCTCTGGCGCTGATTTAAGAAGTTCATACGATGAGGGATGCAGTTCGACAGATGAGAAAAAAAAGGGATGCTGAAAGAGAAGCCTCACTGAAAAGGCAGGAGGACCAAGAAAGAGACAGATTGCGCTTGGATGACTCGGATGATGAGGATCCGAATGCAATTGGAAGAAGGTATAAGTTGCAGCCCGACAATGAGGGATTCAATACTGGCATCAATGCCAATAATTTTGAACTCAAAACTGGGCTGATTTAGATGGTTAAACAGAACTAATTTGGAGGCAAAACCACGGAGGACCCATACACGCATCTGAGGATATTTGTGGAGGTCTGCAATACCATCAAGCAAAACAAGGTCGGATAGGATGTGATAAGACTGAGGTTGTTCCCATTTTCACTGCGGGATCAAGCCCAAACTTGGTTGATCGGATTAGAGTGCAGCAAGATCCGGACTTGGGAGGAACTGCGAGCTGAGTTCCTCTCAAATTTCTTCCCACCCTCTGTCATTATTCAGAGGAAGATGGACATTCTACAATTCCATCAGAGGGTGAATGAGTCTCTATTTGAAGCCTGGAGCAGATTCAATGAAATGCTCAGGAGCTGTCCCAACCATGGATTCGATACTGAAGAGCAGGCTCATATTTTCTATCGGGGGACGACTGAAAGGACTCAAGAATCCGTAGACAACGCAGCTAGGGGGTCCTTCATGAGCAAGTCCGCGGAGAAGGCTCTGAAACTTTTTAAGAAAATGGAGCTGCACAATCAAAAGTAGGCAAACCCAAGAATGCCTCTGATTAAAGCCGTGGAGAAGGTTGAGACTGAAGATCCTCTTAAGACTGAAGTTGAGAAGCTGAGAGAGGATTTGGATAAGTTGTTTGCAGGGGCTTCTACAGCTGCGGTTGCACAGGTGCAACCCGAAGTCCCTGTGGAAGTGAGTTACATGAGCAGAGGGGGATACCCTTACCAGCATCAGCAAAGGAATGGGGGATATCAATATCCGCAGAGAAACAACAATGGCTTCTCTTATTCACATCCTGAGGCAGCCGAGCTACCACCACCGAGTTTCGAGGTACAAAATGGAGAAGTGGTGGAGAAGAAGAAGGACAACCTGGATGATCTATTGGCCAAATTCATCAAGGCCTCAAACCATCGGTTTGGAAAGATTGAGTAGGAGATAATTGGAGTGAACACAAAGTTAGAAAGGTTTGGCAAGCACCTGCAAATGAATTAAACACAGCTCAGCCAAATTGCCAATGCCATCGGTGTCAAACACAAGCAAGGGCGCTTCCAAGTACAACTGAGGTGAACCCGAGGGGTCAAAAAGACTGCAAAGCAATCACTCTGAGGTCTGGGACGAGCTACAAGAGTCCCGAGATGGTTGTAAACGAGTTTGGAGGCAAGAAGGAGCAAAATTGCGTAGGTGATGGCTCTATATCGATCGATGCACCTCCTGCATTGATCGATGCCGAGGATGGTTCGTCGAGCAAGAAAGAGGAGAGCTCAAAGAAGAAGATGTCGACCGATGGAGCCATATCGGTCGATGCACCCCACATCGATCGATGTCGAAGCCCATTCCGGGCGAGAATTCGAGGCAATCTGAAGATCAAATTCCTTCTATGTTGTTCCCTCAGCGATTCACGAAGTAGAAGGAGGACTCAAAGTTCTCCAGGTTTGTGGAGAATCTGAGGAAGGTCAGCATCAACATTCTGTATATCGAAGCACTGAAGGAGATTCCGGGGTACATGAAGTACCTCTCGAAATTGATGTGTGGAAAAAAGCAATTCGTGGAGAACGAGACAGTGAAGATCTACGAGTATTGCAGCCTGCTACTTCAAAAGCAGGTGCCCATCAGGAGAAGCGATCCTAGATGCTTATCTATTCTGGTTGAGATTAGGGGACGCACTTTCGAGAGAGTACTGTGTGATACTGGGGCCAGTATCAACCTGAAGCCGTAATCCATCTACAAACGTCTCAACATCGGAGAGATGAGGCCTACGATGATTGTTAAGGCCCATATCATCTTGTCTCTAGTCTAGGCCCATATTGATATATATAACCCTAATTGTAATTCTAGATTAAGTTTTTCCTGTGCATTCACAATTTGTAACATGGTATCACAACAGGTTTAGGCTTAGGGTTTTGTTCAACTTTTTTTTTACCCACCCACGATCTGCCATGTCAGTGGCCCTCTGCCACATCAGCAGCCACATCAGCACTGCTCCCTGCCTCTTGCGGCTCCGTAGCAGTGCCGCCACCTCTCTGCCATCGCAGCTCCAGCGTGCACCTATCCCTGCCCATCACGCGCGCCCCCATCGCTCTCATCTTCTAGCGATTGAACGTCGTTTTACATCAATCGATTCAAAAAATCCAATTGGGATTTTCTTTCCCGTGCCCTAATTTTAGAAGAATTGAGGACTTTTGTTTCGCCAACCGCCCGTCAGCACCGCCCCATCGGCTGCCGTCGCGCGCATCCTGTTGTCCTGTTTCTGTGCGCCTATTTTCTGTTCGCACACCCATCGTTCGATTCTGGCCGATTCTGCCTATCTGTTTCCAGCCTGCGACGCCTCTGTCTGTGCCGCCTCTGCTGGTCGTGAACAAACACCCCTGCCTGTTGCTGTTGTCTTCCTACGCGACTGCCAGCATCTTCTTTCACCGTTTTTTCATTCTGTCCTTCGTAACAGTAAACACCAACCTCTGCTTGCAAACTCCAGCTTTCTGCCTTTGATCCTTGGGTTCATTACAGCTTCTCTGAATTTAGTCTAGGCCCATATTGATATATATAACCCTAATTGTAATTCTAGATTAAGTTTTTCCTGTACATTCACAATTTGTAACAACGATCACCCTGTAGATGGCGGATCTATTTGTGTCCCGCCCGAAAGGTATACTAGAGGATGTGCTCATTCGGGTGGGCCATGTCATTTTTCCTGCAGATTTTGTGGTGCACGAGATAAAGGAGGACGAGAACATGCCCAAGATCTTGGGGCGTGAGTTTCTCGACACCAGCGCCGCTCTCATTGACTGTCGAGGCGGCAAGATCACACTCCGGGCAAACAACGAGAAGATCACCTTTGTGATCGACAAGAGCAAGAAGAAGACGGAGTGCAATCGGATCTCCACTACCAAAAAAGGTGATGAATCTGAGGAGGAGGAAGCAACTGCCATTGAGTGCGAGCGAGGAAACAAAGGGGTGAAATTGTCAACTAAGCCACTTCCTTCCGAGCTCACCAGCATTGTCAAGGACCGGAAGGTTTACATGGTCGAGTCTGGACCCGACCTCCCTGGTGGTGATCTGAGGTATCGTCGAGCAGTGACGTTAAATCAAGCACTTGTTGGGAGGTAACCCAACCTTTTACATGCTTTTTTTCAATTTTTGTTTTCATTTTTAATTTCAGTTATATTTGCTTTTATTTTTCGTTAACAGTTGTTTTGCAGTTTATTTTCAAAAAACATTGAGTGCAGCCTTGGCATCGATCGACGCAGCCTGACGTCGATCAATGCTGAGAGGCCCACGTGTTACACTTCGATCCAAAGAGGGATTGATAAGAAGGCTTCACGTCGATCTACGCGAAGTGCCAACAACCAACAATTCATGCCACACGACATCTGAAGACTTCAGGGGATAAAAAATTGATGTTTGAGATCAACAACAGGGTATCGTTCCCTCTTTTGTCTGATTCTCAAACTTATTCAACTCTTTGAGTTGGAAATAAGCTTGGGGGGATGTGGACAAGAGATGGAACGTTCTATCTTTTATTTATTCTGCTTTCCGTCTTTAATTTTTTTTTGTTTTATGCTATTTTGTGGGGAAAAATTTTGAGTTTTGATATAACCTGAATGAGATTGTGAGATTAGAATTGATTGAGGGTTGAGTTTGAATTAATTGTGATTGTGGTTAGATGCCTGTGAAAGTAGAATACCGCATGATAGGATTGATTTGACACTTATACTTGCATGCCGATTGAGCTGATTTGAAATTAACTGTGGAATAAAATTTTTGAAACCTTGTGTGAGAAATTTGAGCCTTTATTTCATTTGATGTGAGATTCACATATGTGTTTTAATTTCTCTAGAACTTGCCTATTTTCTGTGTTGAGATTGCATAGTGTGCGCAGGTTTAGGAGATGATATTAGGCCATCTTTTTTAACCAAATATCCTAAACACTGTCCCTTTACAATAAAATTTTCCCTAGTTAGCTGCTTTGAGCCTGTACAATTTTTCTTTCGTTGTCTATGAGATTAATAGAAGTATTGTCTCACTCGTGTCTTGAGTTGTGGTATGGATGGGGTAGATTGGTGAAATGGAGATAAGATATGATAAATTAGTGATTGGTAAAAGATGTATGCTAGAGAAGCTCAAGAAATAATTAGAATTCTCATAAGCTCTCTGAAAAGAAAAAAAAATGATATTATGAAAGAGAATAAGAGATTCATATGAGCTAGAAAAATTTTATTAATGAGAAAGGAGTTAGTTGATGTATATGAGGAGATGAGGTGGATGAAGTTAGATGGTGGGTTGAGATTTATTGAGAGTAATTAACTCTGTTTATTTTTAGTCACTTGGCCATATTTTGCTACCTTATTAGATAAAGCCTACGTTACAACCTATTAAAATTCCTTTTTGATTCTAGACTTGTGTGCACATTCTAGCAGTGTAGATATTAGAAAATTTGCAAGCCTATGGTAGAAATTTTTTCATACATGTTTTTGAGTGCTTTGATCTATACCTTAAACACTTGAGAGTTGAGTGATACACTTCCTGTGAGTTCTTCCATGGTTGATGAATTTTCTATCTCTTTCGAATTGCTTGTGTGTAGTGGATTTTTGATCCTTGACTGTGATGAATCTTGTGAGGCATTGCACTTTAATTGCATGATCTTTTGATTTCTTTCTTGCCTATTGATTGAGGACAATCAAACGTTCAAGTTTGGGGGGTTTGATAAGTTCATAATTTTACTCACTTATCTATATTATTTTCTACTATTTGTGTAGTTCTATTGAGTTTATCTATATATTTTATGCATGAGTCTATATTGGGTGGTATTATGCGTGCTATGGTGTGTTTCTACAGGTTTTAGGCCAAATTCACTGGAAACCATTCCGAAAGCAGTGACGTGAAAGAGTAGCAGTGAAGAGTTCTTCCACAAAAGGAATTTGGGCTATTGGCGCATAGCAATGGATAAAGCTTCGAGTTAGCTTTCCAACGCAACGTGAATCGGGTCAATCGGAGTTCGGGAGAGGAAGTTATGGCCAAAACCGTGAGACCGCGTAGAAGGGGCGAGAAATGACCAAGTCTGGAAAGTGAAGGACCATATTGTTCGACGTGGAATCCACACCGACCAACGTGGACATTTTTCATCGATCGATGCAGGCCCATATCGATCAACGCGGAACCTGATGATGCGAAATTTTGATTAAATTCGAATTATATCATATTTTTATCCCCAGATTTGATAAGATACACATCACCCTCTATATATATCCTTGTAATTTCGATCTTTTTATAATCTTACATCCAGTATTCAGTTTTCAGAGTTTTAAGAGTTGGGGAACACGAAACCCTTTATTTTTATTGTAAGTTCTTTACTTTATGCAATTTAATATGTTTTCTTTTGGATTTCTATATGCTATGAGTGGCTAGAAACCTTAGCGGGTTCTAGGACTATGAATATTCAATTCTGAATGCATATTTAATTCATTCAACTCAATATGTATGGTTTTTGAGTTCCTGAATTAATTTGTAGAATCTAGGATTGTGAGATCGAGAGATAATATTTTTTAGGTGTTGATGTAGAAATCCCACCTTTAAAATTGATGTTTTGATGTGTCAAAATTGTGTACCAAAGTCTAGGCCTTAGAGTTATTACCTCATGTATTCCTTGTATAGGATGATCGAGTTGTAATTGTCTAGGAGAAGAAAACTATCAAAAACTGTGGAATAGTTTTTGAAGTAGAAGTCGTCTTGACGAGAAAAACTGAGCAGAGTAACGAATGTGGAAAACTGTACAGACAGTATTCCAACTATCAAGGATTGTTATTTCAAGAAAAACTGTGGATACAGTTTTCATAAAAGAAATTGTTAAGAGGCACTCAAAGTTTCTGATCGGGACAACTTCACATCAAAGAAATAAATGAAGAGCAAAGTTGCCGATCAGTAATAAAAGAACATTAGAGAAGTCAAAGAAAACACTCAGTTGCGACTGGCATACAATGTTGTTCGGCATCTGACACATCAAGTACGAATTGCCCTGCAAAAAGGACGACAGAAGTTCAGAAAAAGGCAGAGGAGCAGTTCTACATTTCAGAGAAGGATGGACTCTGATTGGACATCCTCCAAAATGTCTCTACCGGCTATTTTCAAATCTCCAACTATAAATAGCAAGAGTATCAGACACAAAAAAAACACGCGATATACAACTTCGAACACATTAAAAGCTTGATGTTACTCTGCCGAACTAAAAACTCAAACACAATGAATGCTCTCAATCGAACAACATTACTTCCATGGTTCATTTATTGAACATGAGGCATTTATTACTTAAGTAATTTTATGAGATTTACCGTGTGACCCAGTGTGCACGAGGATTAAGTCTCCTGACTTAGTCTACCTTATTGGTGTTACTACCTTCTAAGTGAGAACACATTAGCTTCCTTTATAACGGAAGAAGGTTATCACAGGCAACTGCCAAGAACTGGAGGTTTGTCCTCAATCCATTTCCAACGACTGCCAGTTCATAGAGAAGACACAGAGCTTCGACGAACTGAAGAAGGAGTGAAGAACAACTGTCTGGGCTAGTGATCCATTCTGCTGTGGACTGTGCTCTCTACAGCATTTGGCTATAGATTGTGAGGATTGTATCTTCATTACTTAGTGTATTACCGGATCAAGTTTTGAAGAGTGCACGTAAGACTTAAGGCTCCGAACCACTATAAATATCCTGTGTCATTTACAGTTTACTTACATAAGCACTTTACAGTTTACATTTGTGTTTTGAAACCTTCAACACTTGTCTAAAGAGTGTTGAAGTGTATGACTGTTGACTGCTCATATCTATAAATTGAGAACCTAATTTGCTGGCTGTTAAAAACTGTCTTATTACTTCCGCTGCACATCATACGTACTCTGATCTGGGACCAACAAGTGGTATCAGAGTAGGTCGGTCTTTTTAGACTGTCCTGTTTTGAGTCGCTTAAGACCGGATCCGTACTTCCTTGCACTTTTAATTATTTGTTAAGTGTGATTAGCGAGCAGGTTATCATAAAACAATAATGAATTTCCCGAGCCTTCCCAAGTACAACCCGGAGAAGTTCGAAGTATGGAAGAAGAGGTGTCTCATTCAATTGAGAGCTCAACATCCAGCGATGGATGATGTCTTGAAGACTGGACCCCTGAAGATCCAGAAGCCAAAAATTCAGCTCGCATGAACAGATGGTCTAGGTGGTGTCGAAATGATAGATAAATCACTTGAAGAATGGACACTCGATGACAGGAAACATCATCAGCTAGATCCTATTGCTCAAGAAATGATCATGCAATCTCTCCCTTAATATCTTATGGATGAAGCCATACAGAACAACAGTGCTAAAGAGTTATGGGACTAGATCTACGAGCTTACCAGGGAAACAGAAGCCATGAGACATAACAAGAAACAAATTTGCATTGATAAATATGAATCCTTCCTGATGCTGCCTGGCAAAACAATCAAGTCGATGGAAGCAAGGTTAAACGCCATTGTCGGCGAAATGAAGAATCTTGGAAGAGAGGAAAAGGTGGCTGACATGAACGCAAAAATTCTTTCAAGATTGCGGAAAGGAAGACTAGTTTGTAAAAACAACCAGTTTAAAGACATTGGATCTATCGAAGATGTCATCCAAAGAATTGTTCGCCGAACTTCAAGCCCGTGAATGGGACATTCAGATAGTGAACAAGAATGAAGCTGTTAGAACTCCAAATTCAACTACTGATGGTGATGCAACATCTTCGTAAAGAGAGACTTCCAAAAGCAACCAAAGAGGCCAGTTCATTTCGAGAAAACTACCTATCAATCCTCACCAGCGAAGGACACCTCCACCTCAGTTCCAAAAAAGGAAACTGAACTATCAGTTGCCAAACTGGAGGAACAAATGAGGAACCTGGCCATACTTCTCGAGAAGGCCAAGGGAAAAGGGAAAGATTTTCAGTCCAGTGAGCAAAGGTTCACAAAGAGAGAACCACGCACATGCTATGAATGCAACTATCCAGACCATCTGAAGTACAAATGTCCTCTGGTCTCTCAGGAGGAGAGAGAAAGACTGAAGAAGATGTTTGAAAGGACAGCATCTAAAGCTGTGGCCCAAGCAATGCTCACAAGAACTGAAGTGCCAGACGTACCAGACCATGATGATGGGTGTTACACATCTGAGGACGAGAATGATGAGGAGGCGCTTGTTGCATTTATGGCGACAATCGATGGAGATGCTACCAACGAAGAAGACAACGCCTCTAACAGCGAAATAGTGGTAACAACCCATCTACCCTCTCACTTGCATCTACATGCTTTGAAGAAAACTCTGAATTTAGTCGCTCAAATTCAGAAGATGTTTCACTTAAAATATTATTAAAGAAGTAGAAAAATTTCATGAGATTAAAGATGAATTAGTTTGTGAAAATGCCTCACTGAAATCAGAAATTTCAGTTTTGACCAATGAAATCGAAAGAACGAGGTCAATCAGTAAGGAACTAGAAAAACTCAAGGAAGAACATTCAAAACTTCTTAAAGATTTTGAAAGTATTTCAAAAGAATGTGATTCCTTGAAGAAAACCGAACCCGTCAAATGCGAATGTACTTTCAAAAAGAGTTCTAGGAAACTAGATGAAATTTTGAGTGTTCAAAAACAATCTTTTGATAAACGTGGAATTGGATTTTTAGAACATCAGAATGGAACATCCATGAGGATACATACATCCACTTCTGGGACTAAGAAAACACCTTTGCGCTCTGTTAAAGCCAATCTTAGTCCATGTCATATGTTGGGGAAATAAAATGTCAATCTCAAAGAACCAGAAAAACAAAGTGTCAAGACCAAATGCTGGTCAAAGACTGATCCTAAACTGGCACCTCGACAGTATGATAACACAATTCGTAAACTGTCTAAACCAACTGTCGAGAGGAGAAATGATTTTCCTTAAAATTGGACAATCATAGTGTTTCATATGCAAGGAATCCAGTTTTACCAACAAGAACGACTAAGCAACATGTAAATGTTGCAAGGAAGTCTGTTCGACAACCGGATAGAAATCCGAGAAGTTATGATAGACCACAGTTCTATTATAACAGTCATCTGAATAGGGGGAACACCTATTCGAGGCCTAAGTCGAGACAGTTTTACTCTCAAAAGACTGTGATGGCTAATCATCCGAGAACAGTTTCTCGAGTCTCTTTCCAGAACATTCATTCCAGGAAGAGTTCACACACCTCAACCTTTCATAATAAGCACTCAAACAACTTACAGTAATTTAGAAGAAGGGTTGGTCATTCATCAAAGAATGATTTGGTTTTACGAACTGTAAAAGTGAAACAGGTCTGGATACTAAAAGGACGGATCCAGAAAACTGACTTTGCAGGACCCGAAAGGATACGGGGACCTAAATAATTTTTCTGTCTTGCAGGGACCGAGTTCACAAAAGAAAGAAAAATCATGGATATTGGATAGTGGATGTCCGGCACACATGACAAGAGAAAAGGATAAAAGGATCTATTCAAGAATCTAGTGAAGTTCAATGGAGCATCGGTCACTTTTGGTAACAAGGCCAAGGGTCATGTGATTGGAAAAGGATGCGTGGAGCATAATGGAATCATTATTCAGAATGTGTCCTTAATCTTCTAAGTATAAGCCAACTGAGTGAGAATGGCTATATAATCAGCTTTGAAGAATCAGAATGCCACAACATAGACAAAGTGACTCAAAAGACCATAATCAGAGGAATCAGGAAAGGAGGTCTGTACATTGTTGATTGGTCCAGTGGAGAAGGGGGAACCTGCCTCCTGGTGCACAGTTTCTCAGAAGGAGTAAACTGGCTGTGGCACAAAAGACCGAGTCATTTGAACTTCAACTCAATCAGACATTTGGCAAAACATAATTTAGTAGAAGGATTTCCACAGAAGAAGTTCTAGAAAGAAGGAGTTTGTAAAGCTTGTCAGCTTTGGAAACAAACAAGAGCCTCCTTCAAGAATCGACCAGTTACAGCTAGCACAGAACGAATCTTGGAACTGCTCCACATGGATTTGTTTGGTCCATTTACTCCACCTACTATTGGAAAAAGGAAGTATACATTGGTGGTGGTAGATGACTACTCAAGATATACGTGGGTGCTGCTGCTCAAATCCAAAGATGAAGTCAAAACTCAACTGCCAGAACTGATTACCTGTCTTCAGAATGACAAAGGGGTGACAGTTAAGAGGATAAGGTCCGACAATGGAAGAAATTTTTGCAATGGACCCCTTATGGATTTCTGCACTGAAATTGGAATCGGTCATGAGAAGTCTAATCCGAGAACTCCTCAACAAAATGGTTTTGCTGAGCAGAGGAACCGAACGCTCAATGAAGCAGTAAGGACAATGATGGCCGACACCAACCTTGGAAAAGGATTTTGGGGAGAAGCTTTGGTGACAGCTTGCTACACACAGAATCGAAGTGCATTCAACACGCGACTGCACAAGACACCCTACGAAATCTACAATGGTCGTAAGCCTTCTATAGCTCATCTTCGTACTTCTGGTTCTCCTTGTTATATTCACAATAATGTGAAGTCTAAATTGAATACTTTAAGCCCTAAGGCTGATGAAGGAGTGTTCCTTGGATGTGGACATCCTTCATATAAGGGATATAGGGTATTCAATATAAAGAATTATCGGATAAATCTACTTTCTATCCGTACACGGGGTCTGGTTAGGACTCAGCCTAGATTCGAGGGAAGGGAAGTCCCCATTCTTCCCTAATATTAGTCCGAAAAGCAAGAAAAACAAGACTTTTTAGGATACATTTTCCCACTTTCCGTAATTCCTTAAGTGGACCTAAATGGCGCCCCTGAGCCTGCATGTTTAGCTGCTCCTTCTTGATCTACGAAGAAAGAATCACGCTCTGTAGGATTTGAACCTACGACATCGGGTTTTGGAGACCCGCGTTCTACCGAACTGAACTAAGAACGCTTTCTTATCACAGTAGATACGACTGTAAAGAAAAGGGATTCTTTTTTTACCCCCACTTCCCTCCTTCTCTCACTTCGGAAAGATTTAGCAGTCTTTTTGATGACCTGGTCGAGAGTACGATACATCGGTGTAAAAGATTGAGTTGGATGGTTGGTTATAGTAAGGCCTGGTCGGAAGGTGTTCTTGCCTCTATCATTAGCTCGGGTAGTCCACTTTGATTTTGCCTTAATCAATAAGCGCGAGATACTTCTCGAAGTTGGATCTACGGTCGGGCTACTACCAAGTGCGTATTGCGGAAAGGAGAATTCTTTTTTTGTTCGGTGTCGGCATCTTTTCCTACTTCTAACAGTTCTCCTAACCGGGCAAGGTAATCGGCTAACCGGGAATTCATCTTCAGAGCTAAGTCCCAAGGAGGCAGGTTGGAATACCTACTCTACTAGCAGCGGTTGCTCAATAACTCATTGCTCGTGTACGTGTATCGCTAGACCCGCTACGTAATTCGAGGTATGGTGGGCACAGAATGAAGAATATAGATGTCCCCTGGTGGGGTTGGACTTTCAAAGCACTCGACTTCGTTTTCCACTCTTTCAAAGCAAAGGGCAACTTTTCTTCCTCGACGTCCCAAAGCCCCTTCTAATGTAAAATTGGATGCTTCCTCTACTTCCCCTGCCACTCCTATTGCTATTACGACTGCTATTTACCTTTCTTTATAGTTCTTGCATTAACTGGTCTGGAATTAGGCGTAGCTATATTACAAGCTTATGTTTTTACGATCTTAATCTGTATTTACTTGAATGATGCTATAAATCTTCATTAAAGTGGTTCTTTATTTATAATTGAAGAAAAGCGAGGAGAGCAGGGTTTCGCTGCTTTCCCTTAATCCTTAAAACAACCCAACTTGTAGAAATAACATGTCATGTTGTTTTTTATGAAGCTACTCTAGTGCGCAGGACATTTCAAGAACTGGGTCTTTAAAATCATGAGATCAAGGATGTCAATGAGGAACCTAGAATTGATCTTGATCATAATCAGACAGTTCCTCTGATTAAATCTATGAATGATATTTCCAAGATTCCAGTAGCCTCGACTGAACCCCAAGCAGCTGAGAGGGCCAATGATGCCAATGTCATTGTTGAGGCCTTAAAGTTCATTAACATCGAAGACCATAATGAAAAGAAGCCCCTTGGAATATATGCAACGGTTTCTGAAGCGGAGCAAACTGATACCAAGGAGGTCAACCTTGAGATCACAGAAGATGCAGCCACAACGGAATAGAAAGTTACAGATCAGAATCCAGATGCTGAGCAGAATGGTGTTCCTGAGCAAGGAGATGAAGCAGCTCCTGAACAAGGAGATGAAGCAGTTCTAGAACAAAGAGGCGAAGCAGTTCCGGAACTGAGAGGTGAACCATCTCATGAGGAACGTCCTAAAACTTTTGAGAATCTAGCTGCTCCTGCTGAAGCCGCACCAGTAAAGAAGCGGAGTTGGTTAAAAGATCATCCCACTGAAGCCATCTTGGATGATATTGGAAATCATGTTCGAACCAGACAAGGCACTGTGTTAATGTCTTGCTTCTTATCCCAGATTGAACCTATGAAGATTTTTGAAGCTCTTCAATCAATAGTTTGGATAAATGCGATGCAGGAAGAACTAAATGAGTTCACTTGCAACAATGTGTGGTATCTAGTGGATCAACCTACACATTCGTCTATGATTTGTACCAAATGGGTCTTCAAGAATAAAAGAGACGAGACCGGTACCATTATTCGGAACAAAGCAAGACCGGTTGCTAAGGGGTATGCGCAATGTGAAGGGATAGACTTTGATGAAACATTCGCACTGGTTGCCAGACTGGAAGCTATTCGTCTATTCCTGGCGTATGCAGCCTACTACAACTTCATAGTTCTTCAAATGGATGTAAAGAGTGCATTCCTCAATGGTGAATTAAAGGAAGAGGTCTACGTCGAACAACACCCAAGTTTAGAGCAAGGAAACCAAGTCTACAAACTAAGGAAAGCCTTGTATGGATTGAAGCAAGCACCTAGAGCATGGTATGAAACTCTCTCTCAGTTTCGCTCAAGAATGGATTTGAAAAGGGTGCAATCGACCGCACCTTGTTCAAGATAAAGGATGGAGAGGACATCCTGCTTGTTCAGATCTATGTAGACGACATCATCTTCGGAAGCAGAAATACCAAGTTATGTGAAAAGTTTGTCCAATTGATGAGAATAAATTTCAAATGAGTATGATGGGAAAGATGACATATTTTCTTGGTTTACAAGTTGACGAGTCTGACGAAGGGATTTTTATTAGTCAGAAGAAGTATACACAAGATTTAATCAACAAGTTTTGTCCAAAGAAGACGAAGTCACTAAGGATTCCTATGAGCACCAGTTCTCAGATCACTCTCGATGAAGAAGGAGAACCTATTGATCCAACTGCTTATAGAGGAATTATTGGGTCTCTACTGTATCTAACTTCTAGTAGACCCGATATATCATATTCTATGGGAGTCTGCGCAAGATTTCAGGCGAATCCTAAGAAGTCCCACACGGAAGCAGCAAAGAGAATCGTGAGATACCTTAAGAAAATTGCGTCTTTAGGTATCTGGTATCCCAAAACTGATTGAATCATAATGCATATATTCTCTGATTCAGATTTTGGAGGCTGCAGAATCGACAGAAAGAGCACAAGTGGAACATGTTAGTTTTTAGATCATAAAATGATCAGCTGGTTCAACAAGAAGCAACATTGCGTGGCTACGTCGATCGCTGAAGCTGAATATGTGGCAGCAGCCAGTTGTTGCGCCCAAGTGCTATGGATAAAGCAGCAACTTAAAGATTATGGAATAGACACTGGATGTGTTTCTATTTACTGCGACAACAACAGTGCAATTTCTATCTCGAAGAATCCAGTTCTACACTCTAGGACGAAACACATTGATATTCGTCAACATTTCATTCGAGATCATGTTGAGAAGGAGGATGTCTCGATGGAGTATATTAGAACTAAGGACCAGTTAACGGATATCTTCACCAAAGTGCTACCTGAGGCTCGATTTAAAGAGCTATGCATCAAACTAGGTCTTTTGGAGTATGATTAGATCTCAAGAGAAGGAGATGAAAATTGATTGATGCAAAATAACTGTTGAACTGAGCATGTTGAATCTAACAAGATTTTTAATTAGGTAAGTTGTACAATTTGCAAGTATGTTCGATCAATGTTTGAGTCGAAGGGAAAACGACTACTTCATTAATTAAATAAAGAGGAGGATACATTGTCCAAGCAAAATAAATGAAGTTTACATCTACGGGAAGTAGGAGGAAGCACATTTTGATGGGTAGTAGTCGATGGCAATCAGCTTGGATCCATCTTTTGTGAAGAGAGGGATCCGCTTCTCAATGAGCCAGCCCAGTTGCATGCTGTATGGGATGGTGACCTAAGGAAGATTTCAAAAACCCATCATCAGGCGGTCAAAGTTAAAAGCTGCCCAATCTACCTCAGCCTGATCCTCAAATGCCATCATTGCCTTCCATTCCAGCGGTGAAAAGTTCATATCCAGAAGGGTGTTGTCAACCACCATCTGCTTAATTATGTTAAAGGTCGCTTTATAGCGCCACTTGAGGAAATTGCTAGTCACAATTGGATGGAAACCGACCTCCGCTGCCACGCTGACCACTCGGGCGTTACGTCATCCTTGAGATAGTCCTTGACCAGGATGTCGCCTTGTTTAAGCCCAAACTCAATAGCAAGATAGTCAGGAGTAAAAAAGAAGTCTTAATCATTGAGATTGAATTAGATCTCTTTCTCCGTGACCATAGAATTGTAGGCAAGTATCTTCAATAAGTCTCTGTGGAAGGAATGAGGTTACTTGGCCACAAAGGTTTCAAGATGGTTAGCCTGCAGTTTTTCCAGCACTTCGTTGAAGACAATGGGAGTATTCCAGTTCTGTCGCCAGAATCCATCATAATCCAGGATTTTGTTTCTTTGGATAGAGATTTTCGCAATATCATTCACAATGTCAGGTGAAATATCCATTTTCCTCAAAGATGTTACATGAAACAAAGAAACTTATGCTAATATGAAGTGATAAATATTACATCGTGTCAAAAGTATTTATTGGAAATCTTTATGTGACGATCGATGAGTCAGAATTAAATGCCAACCACTGTGTCGCATCACTTCTAAATGGACATGATGACATGAAGATAGAAGGCTAGGAGTATAACCTCGTTGTCTAGCTAGATCATGGAGGTACGACGAAAATCTCCTAGATATCTTACGTAATTCCTTAGAAAGGATTTCAAACACTGGAAGTTCACAAAGCTACGTTGAGGAAAATTGTATGATATATACAATTGAGAGTTTCTGCTATTAGAAGCTCATTCAAGAATGGAACAAAGAAACAAATCTCTTTCATCTCATTGCAAAGGAGTACATTATGGAAGCAGAAATATTAAATCATACAAAAATATAAAAATTTGATTCAGTCAGCGAGGGGGACGAGGCCTCGGAGGATGAAGATCGGAGTCCTTGATGTTGGTTCTGCCTTGCGCAAGATATGGAATTTCCTTCTCCAGAAGCCAGCTCAACTACATTCCGTAAGGAACTGAGACGTCAGACAGAAGCTCCGAAGATTCCCGCACCTAGTTGAAGATATATGTAGCCCAGTCAACTTCCTCTTCCTCAACAAAGGCCAGCATTCCTTTCCAGACTGGAGGAGAGAAGTCCCTGTAAGACAAAGGGTTACCAACGATCATGTGATTGATGATATCAAAAGTCACTTGATATCGAGGCATCAACCAGTATGATGAGACTTTAGGGTGAAACTCGACATCAGCACCCCTCCATAATAGAAGCAGTTCATAAGTGGTGTACGACCACGAGGGAGAAAAGGACTCAAAAGACTAACATATCTGTCGACCATTAATGTTACCAAAGATTTCGCCTTCCTCAGAAACATGACTACTATAGGCGAATACTCTCAGCGTACTCTCCTGAAATTTGAAAGGCCTTCGGCTCACAAACGTCTCAAGACCATTGGCTCTCAAACCTCTTGTTATCTCTCTGAGCAACAGTGGATCAGTCCAATACTGGACTTCCAATCCAGGCCTATGGAAGATCTTGTTACGATCGATGGAGATTACATCTGCAGAAAACATATTATCTGGAGGAGCGAAGTTGAAATAATTTATCAAGAATTTGAGAGATAAGTGGATAAGTGCGTATCAATGCCTTGAAGAAGGTGTACTTATAGATGAAATCATGCGACGCTCGAGACGATGACTTGTCTCTTAAATAAGAGATATGACGTTCCATGATGTCACAACGCTCCATGGTTCCAAACTTGAATTTGAAAGGTAAGCATTGAATGCTTGACAACTGCAGTGTATCAATAAAATTTGGACATGTGTTCGACAGTTCAACAGGTGACGAACCCATGTCAGAAAATATTCATCTGATAGAAGTATGATACATTCAGTTTGAAGAAGATCTTAAGGATACGAGGCAACCATTCATTGACAACAAAAGATAGTGCAAAGTACATATACAAAAAGGGAGCAGAATACATTAGTTCAATTATCTTTCTGGAAGATAGTCGAGGGGTGGACATTCTTTTAGTTGGATAGTAGTCGGATCCAACTAGGTTCGACGAACCTTTCCTCAAATAGGGAATGTGTCTCTCAAGGAGCAAGCTCAGCTGCATACCACATGGGACAGTGTTTTCTGGCAGTTTCAGCAGTGCGGTCCTCAAGCGTTCGAACATGAACCCTGCCCAATTCCCTGGAGCTTGGTCCTCAAAAGCCAGCATTGCCTTCCAGACAGACGACGAGAAGTCAGTTTCATCCGGAGAGTTACCCACCACCATTTGGTTGACAACATCATAGGACACCCTGTAACGTGGCTTGAGAAATCCACTTGACACAGTTGGAACAAAATCAATGTTCCATATCCTCCAATCCTGCCAAGCTGACCATTCTGGCGCCATCTCCTCCAATCGATAGTGCACAACCGATGATCCACCTCGAGGAAGCTCAAACACGTCTGCAAAATAATCAGCTGACCAGGAGAAATCCACTCCATTGATATTGCAGAAGATCTTCTCATCAGAGACTGTGGCATGGTATGTCACCATCTTGAGAACATCTCCATGGAAGGAGATAGGAGTTACTGTTACAAAACACTCAAGATCATTTGCCCTCAAGTTATCCATCAATCTGTCGTGAACTTCTGAAATCCTCCAGTACGAATCACGAAGCTGTTTCTCATCCAGTACCTTGTTCCTCTGGATGGAAATCTTCTTCATTTCCTTTGATAGATTAAAGGGGGAAGAAGAAGAAGATGAGGAAGACATACTTCTAGAAGATCGGATATATTTTGGAAGATGGATCGTGTGGATTTTCAACCTTGGAAAATGCACCTTTATAGGCTATCTTGCACATCGATCGAAAAGGTGGCAAATCACTTAAATGCCGGATACGACTCCTCACAGTCCAGAGTCAGAAACCGATGAGTCAGCATTCAATGCCCACCAACCACATCGAGCCATACAGAATGGATATATGCGTATAAGTTCAGGAGTCTATGACCTCAAAGTCAGAACAAGGGTCAAAATCACAATAATATAGATTCTCAGACTTCACATTTAAGTCCAAGAACGGAGTTTAAGAACTGACTGGAGACTACGTGAAGAAACTGTCTAGACTCATGAAAGACTGTCTTAGTCAATGGCACAAATTTTTGAATTTGATGAAGGTTTCGGCTGCACGTCGCATTTAATGCAGACAACTCAACAGCTTATACCTCAGAGCCACATCAACCTTCCCATACGTTACTGAATGGCATGCCAGACGATGTGAAACATCGCCTACGTCAGCATCTATCTCCGTCACTGGATGAAAAAAGGGGTTTCAATCTCAACCTATGATTTTGCTAGATGATCATTCATCAAAACCCCTTAAACCCTTTTTGTCGTCGTCTTCGACATTCACTCCTGAACACTCCAATCTCGGCAAATCATTTCTCCAAGGAAATCTGAGGTTTCTAATCCAAGTCTTCTAACAATCACTCCATCTCCAGTCATGCCAAAAGAAAAGACTCAAATCGGAGATACCAGCATCTCTGATAATCCAGAACCAATCATAGTCACTGAGGAAACCTCCCAAGATGAACTATTTCAAATAGTGGACGAAGCTGACCTTGCCGACCATCAGTTCAGGGTATCTCAAGTCGTAAAGGAGAAAATCCTAAATTGGAAGAAATTTCACCACTATCACGACAGACATGGAGATTGCTCAGGAGATCGCTGCAAAGCTAATAAAGGAGAATCTAATGCGGTTCCAAGCTGCCAGTCCCCGACGATTCAATCCAAGTCGTGTAGCTAAGTTCTACGAAAATGCAATATTTGATGAAGATAATTGGTTCTTCCAGACGAAGGTTGCATCAAAGGACATAAAAGTTGATCCTGAACTAGTCTCTCAACAGTTCCATTTACCAAAGACAGGAGTCCACACCGCTAGCTATCACCATAATGATAAGGAGGTTCAAAAGACTCATTGGTTGAAGTGGAAGAAGCCGAAAACTAATGAACAATTCAGAACCGCCACTAAGGTATCTGCACTGAACCCATGCTATAAGACACTCATTGAGATAGCTCTAAGGATAATATATTGTGGGATTAGATCCTCATCTGAGTTAAGCAGTCCCAAATATGCTCTGATGATGGCTCTTGATGACTGCACTGGAGAAAATTGGGCAGAGTATATATTTGGGCGATTGTTGGAAAATGCAAAGAAAAACAAGGGCATCAAACGAATGGCAAGTTTTTGTCAAGTGCCAGTTTTGGGTTGAAGGTTAGCTACCTTCTTGAGAGCATTCTCAGAATACAAAATGAGGGGGAAGACCTCGTGCCATCCGATTTCATTCCACCAAAAGATCCAGTCTACCGTTAAAGGAAGAAAGGAGGTGACAGTGGATATGACAACGATGATGAAGGATGTGATAGTTTTGACGACAAGGAAGTAGATGCTGAGACGTCTGAGAGCCTTGCTACCATTTCGACAGTTCGAACTGTCGAGGATCCCAAGAATGAAAAGAAAACTGGCACCTCAGCTCAAAAACATGAACATAGGCAAAAAAGGGTGAAAAGGAAACAAACAGAGATAAACTCTAGAGAAGGATCACGTCAAACTGCGAAAGGCAAAGAACTTGTTCGTGATCATCCCGAGTGTTAGAAGAAGAAAAAGACGGATCATGAAAATTCAATAAGGAAAATTGCCAAGAAATTGAAATTCAACGCTACACTTGAAGGAGCTGGTCTGTGCTCTAAACTACCAGAGAGTGCCTGAACCTGGAGCACATGTTTGCTCACAGTACCGAATGCCTTCAACATGAGGATCTTGGAATCTACACAGCAGACAAGAACATGGATTTTGAAGAGATGACATGCTCCTCATCCACTAACTCTGAGAAAACAACATCTCAAAGATCAGAACAGCCCAAGGATGGCAAGACCGATTCTGAAGATTCCTAAGATGAAGAAGAATCAACTAAGAAAGCAGAACAAAAGAATATCCCCCTATTGAATTCAGGGGGAACCGATCAAAATGTTTTTCAACAAGAGATTGCTACAAACAGAGAAGCATCACATCTGCAAACCATCAGTCGAACGATTTTTGAGTATCACGCTATCCTAGAACAATTAAATGAGCAGCGTCAGAAATTAAACAAAAAGGAGAAAATGTTCAGGACACGTCTTTCTCAGCTAGAAGAGGAAGAAGAATGATTAAGAAAAGAGGATGAAGAACTTTTGAGAAAAGAAGAAGAAGAAAGGTTAAGAAAAGAAGAGGAAAAAAGGATCAGACAAGAAGAAGCAGCAGCTGAACTGCAGAGAAAACAAGAAGAAGAAGTTGTTGCTGAAATAAAAAGAAAGCAAGAAGAAGCAGCAGCAGCTGAACTCAAAAGGAAAGAGGAAGAAGCAACGGCTGCTGAAGCAACTAGAAAAGAACAAGAAGTCACTGCTGAATGATAAGCTCATTATTTCACTCACTTATCTATATTATATTTATACTATTTTATGTAGTTTTATTGAGTTTATATATATATTTTATGCATGAGTCAATATTAGGTGGTATTATGCGCATTTTGATGTTTATGCAGGTTTTTAGGCCTAAACCCACGAGAAAACCGTTCCGAAAGCAGTGACGTGTAAGAGTAGCAGTGAAGAGTTCTTCCACAAGAGGAATTCGGGCTATTGGCGCATGAAAATGGATGATGCTTTAAGTTAGCTCTCCAACGCAACTGGAATCGGGTCAATCGGAGTCTGGGAGAGGAAGTTATGGCCAAAACCGTGAGACCGCGCAGAAGGGGCGAGGAGCTGCATCGACAGACGCCAATCAGCATCGATCGATGGCAATTTGGAAGCCACGTCGATCGACGTGGACCTGCTGGCGCGGGAAATTGGCTGAATTCGA
>JAPKLW010000106.1:454077-501915 GCA_026898455.1 Plectranthus barbatus | reverse complement strand
TAGAAAAATAGATTTTAAACTATTAAAAGTAAGATAATATGCTAAATAAGTAAAATTTGGGTTGAATAATAAAATTTCCAATTATTTATCTTGAAAAAGTATAAGGTAGTTTAATAATAGTGAGATAATATATATATATATATATATATTAAGGGGTGCATTTATGGTTGAACATGTGTCCATGAACAGAGACCAAAATCCAGTCTTTGATTTCGAAAATAGACGTTCCAGATTTTCTGTGGCCATTTATCATTGTTGCTAGCTTCTTCTATCACTGAAAGGGCAAATTAGTCCTAAACGGGAAAAATTGAAATGAAATTAAATCTACATGCTGATTTTTTGGATTCAGCTACCAAATCAAATCACCCACAATTTTTTCCATTATTATCATATAAATTGGAAAGAGAAAACACACCACGATTTATTCCATCTTAAGTTAATCGTTATCATTGTTTATGGCTTTGTGTGTCATTGTAAGGTAATTCTGTCAATTTCTACTAATATATTATCGTTAAATGTATAAATAATTTTAATTATTCGTACAATGATATTGAATAAAGATAACAATTATCTTAAAGGTGTATTATAAATCAATTAAGATTAAAACGATAATTTGGATAAAATGATATTTAATACAGGTAAAAATGATAATATAAAACAAAGCACAATGCTACATATTAACTGAGTTCACACAATGTAGAAAATAAATAAATAATTATCAATCCATTAAAGAGGAATTCGAACAATGAAACGTTTATTAAAAAATAATGACACTCATCTAAAATAACAATAATAATCGCATAAGATACAAAAATAATGAAAAACACTTTAATCCTAAGGATGTAAACAAAGCCGCGGTTGATGGAGAACTCAATAGAGCTGCAGGATGATACTCCAATGAAAAAGTCAACGGCCGGATCGATCATCTGCATAATTTTTAAGAGCCAAGTTCTCGTCGCCGCCGATACTCTCCAGAACACTTCTCACCAAAGCTTCAGGAAACCCCATCTCCACAAGCTTTTGCACCTGCATAAATTGCAGCAAATTCGGATTATCACACAATGTGATATCCAAGTATTCCAATATGATGAGTAGATTCTTTTATTAGGTACCTTTTCTTCCACACCAAGAGATGAGGTCTTGACAAATGCCTCGGTCCAGTAACGAGCCGTGCCAACAAAAGTCTGGTAGTCTCTTAGAGGGAGATGGTAGCGGTGGCGTCGCGGCTGATGGTGAGAACCCTAGTAGTCATTGAAATAATAAGAAAAGGAAAAGAGAGAGAGGGAAGAGAAAAATGTAAGATTTTGATTAGATATGATATAGAAACAAAAAAATAAAAGATATTAAAAACTTATAAATTGCATGATTATAGGGATTTCCAAAACTAACAACTTTATATAATTATGTGATACCAATATTACCCTTTACTTAATAAAATATTAATTTAAAAATGCCTCATGGCATAATATGGGGCGTTCAAAATTTAAGATGAATGGCTAGATAAATGGTCACTGTTCAATCAGGACATATAGTTCGGATTTGAACGCAACTTTATATATATATATATATATATATAGGGTAGTGATCAGGTGAGAATAGGAGTTACTATGAGAAATAAGAATAAATCTCTCGCATCCATCTCATCAAATCGACGAACAGGATTCATTCTCAGCATATTGAAAAACGCGGCATTTTTGCCCCAATATCGTGCAGTTTTAGTCTTTAAAGGCTAAAACTGTAAAAATACTCAAACACAAACAACAACCTGCATTTTAAGCCCGATTTACTTCATTTTTACATAAATACGAATTAAAAAAAAATTAAACATCTTCTTCTTCAAAGCAACAACATGAGCGTAGTCTCTATAAAACTCAATACCAACATCAACAGTTTTTAAAACTATGCCCTTAAAATGCTTCATCTTATCAACACACTTTGGAATAAATGAACATGTAAGATACAAAAATGCACAAAGTTAACACTAAAGATGCACAATATAATAGAAAAAATGAACGTCGATCTGAATAAAAAAAAATTATAACTATATTCATGCATAATTAACAACGTCGAGACCGAACACGAATGCAAAATTCAGAAACAAAGAAAAAAAATCTGATCGACAAAAGAAATATAAATCAATCCGAACAAAGTAGGAATAAATGAACATGTAAGATACAAAAATGCACAAAGTTAACACTAAAGATGCACAATATAATAGAAAAAATGAACGTCAATCTGAATAAAACAAATTTTTTTAAACTATATTCATGCATAATTAACAACGTCGAGACCCAACACGAATGCGAAATCCAGAAACAAAGAAAAAAATATCTGATCGACAGGAAATATAAATCAATTCGAACAAAGAAGGAAGAAGAAATCAAATCGCGCGAAAAAAGGAATAAAAAATCTAATGAGATACTATTTCAGATTTTAAAAAAAGCTAAAATTACAAAAATAACCTTAATTTTGCAAAACTGCAGGATAATTGAGGAAAACTGCACACGGAGTAAAATAGATCATGAGCGTTGAAATCACAAAATCAAAGGCTAAGATTTATTCTCATTTCTCATACTAAAAACTATTCTCATATGATCACTACTCTATATATATATATATATATATATATAGGGTAGTGATTAGGTGATAATAGGATTTCCCGTGCTAAATGCGAAAAAATCTGAGCCATTAAATATTTCAATCTACGGCTCAGATCAAACAAATCCCGTCCAATTTTCGGTGCATATTATACACATACTCAATGCATAAAAGGGCAAAAATGTAAGAAATATATATTCAAGAATTTCATTTCGTGCAGTTCATAAAACATAATATGCATACGTTCAATGTAAAAAATGCAATATTTTAGGCATAAAACTGCAGCATATAATCAATACAAAAAATGCACCCAATATGAATACAAAAATGCATATGCTTTAGAATAAAAATGCATCTTATTCAAGTTAATAATGTATCATTTGATGCAAAAAATGCAAATATTTGGGAACATTTATATATTCAAGACTTTCATTTCGTGCACTTCATAAAACATAATATGCATACGTTCAATGTAAAAAATGCAATATGTTAGGCATAAAACTGCAGCATATAATCAATACAAAAAATGCACTCAATATGAATACAAAAATGCATACGCTTTAGAATAAAAATGCATCTCATTCAACTTAATAATGCATCATTTGATGCAAAAAATGCAAATATTTGGGAACATTTTATATGCGCAATTGATGCATTTTTTTATCCTGAACGTAAATATAATGAAGAACATATACCAGCTGAATATGAAATCAAGATTTTCGTGTGAATCTTCTAAATTTAATATATTCAATATGTATATCACATGAATCGTCGTAAGAATACGCTTAATTTGATATATGATTCGTAAAAAATAGATTTGAATCGAGAAAGATATAATCGTTTGATTATAATGGGAGGAAAGAGAAAATTAAGAGAGAGAGAGTGTTTAGATCTAAAATAGAGAAGACCGTTACCTAAATTAAAACAACAATTACTATCTTACCCTTTTGTTAATAATTACGTGCGAATTAATTAAAGGAATGGGAAAATCTGGTGCGTCGATCTAGGAAATTAAACAGCCCAGATTCATTCTCATTTAACATGGGAAAGTCTATTATTATATATAAGGGAGTGATCATATGAGAACCAGCCTTACCATGTGAAAATAAGAACTAATCCTATCCGTCCAGATCACGAAATCAACAACTTAGATTTAATTTCACCCGCTATGCCTTATTGTTTGTATTGACTTTCATTATTGTAAAATGAGGGGTAATTTTGTACTTACATGAATTCAAATCTTTTTAGAATCTTAATTTAAATCTTGCGATCTTTCTTTCCTTTGCAATTTGCGATCTTCATTCCTTCTGTGATTATATATTTTCTTCATTCATTCTCTCTGTGAAATATGGTCGCCATCGTCTGCGTTCGTTATTATTTGTATTCGTCATCGTCGTTGGCGAGTTATGGATCTTTTGAAAGGTAAGAATTGATAAATTTCATCTGTTACATAATAGAATCAGTTGTTTTCTGATATGATGTTCGATCATTAGTTATCAGATTATGGTGATAGAATCGAAAATTCATTGTATGGGTTATTGAAGATTTGTTTCCAGATTTTGAATTAGGTTTCGTAGATTGCTGTTTATGGTTTGTTGTTTTCACTCTTAATTGTTTAATTTGAAGATGTGCATTATATATCGTTGTGAATTGCATTATATATTTGTAGTACTTATGTTATATCTGAAAGAGTGATTATTAGTTTATGTACTTTCAAATTTGTTTTATATCTACATTATATAATGTTATGGCTTGCATTATTGTTTTGTAATAGTTGCATTATATGTGAGTCAATTATAATTAGTTTATGAAGGTTCTGTTCCGTTATGAGAATTCATTATATAGTGTAAATACATGCATTATGTATTGTTATGAATTGCATTATATATTTGTAGTACTTAGGTTATATCTGAAAGAGTGATAATTAGTTTACGTACTTTCAAATTTTTTTATATCTGCATTATATAATGTTATGGCTTGCATTATTGTTTTGTAATAGATGCATTATATGTGAGTCAGTTATAATTAGTTTATGGAAGTTCTGTTATGTTATGAGAATTCATTATATAGTGTAAATACATGCATTATACAGTTATGAATCTTGCATTATATGTTATAAGTTTCAAATTTAATTCATGCTTTTTCTGTACAGATTCGTTTGTTCCAAAGTGAGATAACACAGCACCAAGCAGATGTAGAGGATAGCTGATGTGGTGTGCCTTGTTGGCAATGTGAGATTGTTGAGATCTTGGAGGCTCACCATCTCTCACAGACTAAGCATCCCTTGGCCAAAGCCTTCCTTGACCTCAGCTAGCTCTTTACTTCAACTCTGTATAAGATTGAGAGCTAGCTATGTTGAGATTGATGATTGATGATGATTGAGGAGGTTCTGTCCCTTGTTTGTTCCACAATGGATTGTATTGCTATTATTGTATTGTATTGTTATTTGTCAACCCTCATTCTTGCAACTTGTGATGTTTCTAGAAGAGGTTCAATGAGTGATTGTAACTTATTTTTAATTCAGATTTAATTACAATTTTATTCGCAAGCCACAATTTACGTTGCTTTTGCACATTCATTTTTAATTAATTAAAGAAGAAAAATCACATTGAAATTATATTAACATATTTTTTAAGTTCAACATATAATGATAATATTTATAGTATATAATGATAGTCCATAAACTATATAATGCAGGTCTGCTTTGTTTGATGAAACCCACTGCTTTGAATTATTACACATGTTAGTAATATTTGTGTATTCATGTGAAATTAGAGGGATAATATATAATGATAGTATCTTCTCTATATAATGATAGTTTGTGAACTCTATAATGCATGTACGTTGTATGTGTATTAAGAAGGTTATAATTCAAGGGCGAATTTTAATTATAAGCGAAAAGACTAAATTGCCCAATAATGCAGGTTTTTTGAAAAAAAATGACCCATTTTTTTATGAGATCTAGACCTTTTATTCAGCGAGATCTATGATTGTGATTGGTTCTTATTTCTTATGGCAAGAGGGGTTCTCACTGGATCACATTCATATATATATATATAGATATATATTAGTAAATAAATTGAAAAATAATGTAATATTGAAGTGATAGTTTCTAGAGGAAAAATATAATACTCAGTCCGTTTGGCATAAATTGTCTATTTTTCATTTTTCGTTCGTCTCGTGATATTAGTTCACTTTCCTCAAATAACAAGTTTTTAACACTCATCGATAAAATATTCATTTCACTACCACTCACATACCTTGCTTATCGTGTCCGGTCAAAATGTAACAATTTGACCGGGACGGAAGTAGTAATAAATAGGGAGTGATCAGGTGTTAGAAAGTCATTTATGTTCAATCAAAATAAATTTATATTATTTATCTTAAAATATCAATTGTCCAAATTTAAATTTGTTCATGATTTTATAATATATATATTAATCTTAAAATATATTGTGCACTAAAAATATATATATATATATATATATTTTGTCAATAATTAATATAGTCTTGGTTTCATATTTGTATTTCACTTTATTGAAAAAACTTTTTTAAAAGTTGAATGACAAACATCATTAGTCTTTCCTTTTTCTCGTTAACACGTCTTTCATCAATTAGCAACTTGTCTTTGAAAGTAGAGACTAAAATATATTAATAGGGGTGCATTAGGGTGGAAACCATCTCTTAGAAGTGAAATAAGATTTAATCTTAGCCTTTCATTATCAATTTGGACGTTCCAGATTTAATTTTACATCCAAAAAAATTCGATGCAATAATAGAACAAAAAAATTGCAAAAAAGGAGAATTTTGTAAATAGACAATACCGCATAACTTACCCACGTTTGTGTCTGCTTAATTATCGGAGTAATTAATGTGTAAAATGGGAAGGTTTCATAAATTCTAATCTTTACAAAATAATTAATAGATTTCAACAACCGCATTTACTACGGTAAATTGGTAAAGGTCGTCGACATTGCAAACAAAAACCATTGCTTCAGATTCCAGAGCGAATCGCATCTCCGCCGACGGGCTGAAAATAAAGAACGCCTGTGATTTGGTAAGTTTTTATGTAACTTCTTCAATCAGAAATGTATGTTCTTATGAAGTACGTCTGTAAATTTCAAACTATTTTTTTTAGGTTTATTTTGGTTGCTGAAAAAATTTTGGGTGAAAATTTTTGGCGTAATATATTACAGTTTGTCCGATTACTGGAATCTGTTAGTGTACAAACTTGCATAGTGTATTGATGGTTGTTATCAATTCGTAACATTTTTTTTTTCTTGGGGAAACCCATATGTTTGTAGTTTCAACTCAACAGGAAATCGTCCGGCGACGGTAGAGAAGATCAACCGAGCGAAGTGAAAGCGATAATCTCTGTGCTCATTTTATGATATTTTTATGAAATTTCTTTAGTTTTTGTAGGTTTGTAATATGAACCTGGTGATGGGATAAATTGTATATTTGAAAAAATAGGTTTTGTTTGCGCGGGTTTTACAGATTTGAAACATAAACATTTGTATTTAGGAAGTTAATGGACGAAATTGTCAATTAATTGTATAATTGGATACCTAATTCAACAATAATTGTAGTCTTTTACTGCATATATACGAATTCTCCATTACTGTGAAACCTAATTTTACCTCTGTATTAAAATTACATTCTGTATAGCATACAAAATGAACATTTAGTGCAACTTAAATGTCTGTTATTTGCATGTTTAAAATATATATTTATATACTCTATAAATAAAAAATGGACTGCATAAAGTACATAACTAGTTGTGCAATTTGACTCTTCTTATAAAGCATAATTACATACAATAATGTTTATGTTTATGTATTCATTTATGAAAATGTCAAGGAATTGCATAATTGGATACCTATTTCAGCAATAAGTGTAGTCTTTTACTGCATATATACCATTGGTGTATGTTCCTCAGCATCAAACTTACTTTGTGTAGTCTTTTTATTGCAACATAATTTAATTTTTATTGTAATATAACTTTGAATTGGACGTATTGCATTTAACTGAACTTATCATTGTAAATTTACTAATCTTTTTTAGCAATTGGAATTATGCTTTTTTAAAAATAGCTATAACATGAATTTTCCCTGCAGTAAATAAATATAAACATTTATTATTGCATTTAATTTGTTCTATTTTTGCAACATTTGTTCAACAGATTTTCATTCCTATTTGCCAACACTACCACTACTATGTAAATTTGCTTCGATTTCATGTCATATAAGATTCATCTTATTGATAATTCAAATCAGCAAGACAACCACGAGATATCTGTAAAGTATGGTGAAACACCTAGCAGGCTGGTACGTGCATTAAATAAAGTTATATTAGAGATAAAAATTTCTATATCAATATCAATATGTAATGTTAAATCATAAAATTGCAGGTGAAGCTGTTTGTTGATTTTTTGAATGACAAAAAACTGAAGGATAGAGGAGAGCTTATGGGGAACGCAAGAATTGAAAGGATGAAAATGAAGTGGAGAACATCAACAAACAAGATTGATTGTGGTGTTTATGCCATGTAGCACATGGAAACATTCATGGGGCAAAAGGCAGATGAATGGGAGAGTAATCTAATTAATGCCAACAAAAATGATCTGAAGCGCAAAAAGATGGTGATTTGCCGGAAACTTCTGGGTGCCGACTGCAACAAAAAGGGTGAAGAAGTTTGTGAAATAGCTGCAAAGTTTTTTAGAAAGAACTGCAAGGCAAAGGAATTTGACATTGACGCCTACTTGGAGAAAATTAGGCGTTAAGTGATTAAGTAAATTAAAAACTTGTGTTTTGCATGGCTATAGAATTTCTAAGTTTTAATCTATGTATTTGGTTACAAATTTAATTTTTTTTTGGAGACTTGAGTAGATAGTGGTTATCATTATATAAATTTTAATGTTCGTAGTTAGTATTTTATACTTTAATTGACATTATTTCGTACCTTTAATAGCCCTAATTTCAGTCTTTTTCTGCACCTTTCTTCTACATTTCATTACCCTAATCAATTTGCATTAAATTTATGATTTTTAATATAATAGTTAAAGTATATAATTTCGAAGAATTGATAAAGTTTTTTAAATCTTTAACACGATGAATTGATGACTATAAACAAAATATCGATAGTATTATACTTAATAGAAAAAGCAATTGAAAACATAAAAAATATTACTTAAAAAAGGTGCAAAAAATGCATAGAATATTAGCATAAAAAGTAAGGTAAAAATACTATGAATGTAATAAAAAGGAATATTACTTAAAAAAGGTGCATGAATTTTAATAAATCTACATCTTACGAACCATTGTAAGTTAACAAGAAGAATTGACAAGTATAAACGTAAAGATGAATTTATTATTACTATTACATCATACAAATTTAGACACAAATAATAATATTTACAAAGTTGCATAGAATGATTAAAATTATAGAAGATAAAGGTGTGAAATAATGCGAATAAATGGAAAAAAAAACTAAACAGAAATATTAAATTTTATATCAGATAAAAATGTACTACACCAGCAAATAAATTATTAAAAAATCCAAATAAAAAGAACCAACAACGTGCTTAACTTTTAGAAATAAAAAAGGAACAAATGTAAAAGATAAACATAAAAAGGTGTTTGTAAAAATAAAATCTAATCACCATTGCTTCTCGCCACACCTTTAAATTTATCACAGTTCCGTGAATCGTGATTTTCCATCTGCTTGCACTTTCTACATAACCTCATTGGTTTCTTCAACATTCTTTCAGCTTTCTCCTTGCGTGAAATGAAACGGCTCCCACTACCTTTAGTTTAACAATATCAGGAGGGTGTACATCAACAGTCTCCGGAATCTCAGAACCATAGAAACTTCGAAACATTTGGTTCTTATCTCCAGCAGAATTGTACTGATCTTCCCCTGAAATATTTTGCCAGCAATATCAAGTGCACTAAGTAAATTCGATAGCTTGCTAACATCACCATCAAAGACTACTTGCATACGGGGGTAATGACAACTGCACCACGAAATAAAAATAACATATTAACATAAATAAGAACAAATTATTTAAAATCTTTTTTTTATAAAAAAAAACAAGAAAGCAAATTCATATTTAAATAATAATACAATATATGCAGGTTCTCTGAACTACATTTGTAGTATTACTTACTAATTTATGCATATTTCGGAACAGTATGTGCAATAATTCAGCAAATAAAAAAGGACAAAAACAATCGACAGATATAACAGTTCTCTATAATATTTGCAATAAATGCAATGTATTATAGCACGTTTACAGGCGACACTATTGTATATTTTTAAATGTAATTTGGCACGAAATAACATGCATAAACCAATACCGTGCAAACAAAAATCATCAAAAAAACAAAACATAAATATATATAAACTACATCCAAACCGTCGCAAAAGTAATCACAAGGATTGAATACTTCATGTCAAACTCCGGTTAAATACGAAAATATGAATTATCAATGCTTAAAAAAAACAAAAGACTATTTTGAGAAATATCATCATCATATTAATCCATGGCGTCAACTGTAGAAGACATACGAAGAACTACGACCAAAAAATAAGATGTGAATGAATAAAAAATGCACACGAGATACTAATACTATTACGACGATGAAGAACCAACTGCACGACAATAATAAGAAGTATAATAAAAGAATGTGACTTTAAATGAAAATTAAAAAAATTTGCAACTTCTGAATTTTTTTTTCTTGATGTTATACTAAAATATACACGATTGATTGAAAAAAACAAACAAATTATTCGTCTAGAATTAAAAAAGGAATAAAAAGATTTGACAAAATATGTAGAGAGAAAATCATGGAAAACAGTTATGGAATGAAATTATTGGTAAAATATCATACCCAAAATACCCTAAATTATCAATAAAATAAGTAACTAATTATATAAAACTAAAAATTTGGGCCGTCCATAATTAAAAACGGATGGATAGGATTAGTTCTCATATCACATTTGGAAGGTGGTTCACATGATTACTCCTCTATATTAATATAATTTAACAATATGTATATTTTGATAACTGCGTGAGTTAAATGAGAATATATATTCAATTTCTTTTTAATTGATTAACAATCAGGATTTAGTTTTATCTTAATGTTGGTTTGGTGTATTGAACGTTAACTTCATCAATAATAATTTTGTGTAAAATTTTTTATCAATTAACTTTCTTGTCAATTATATACAATATTCTTTTGCATTAATTTAATATCTTAGAGCATTATATACGAATTATTTTTAATATCCATTCAATTTAGCATATACTAATTATATGCCAATTCATTTCCATTGTTGCAACGTACATTTAATTTGTCGAATTTTACTTGGGTAAAGTATAATTGTGCCACACTCCTAAATGAGAAGAATGTATATGAGGTGCATCGGAGATGTAATATGCATGCTTGTGCAATAAGGCATTTATAAGAATCATAAGAGAAACAATGGCACAATGATAAGGAAACACAATTCATATAATTATCCAAACATAGAGTCAAAAGAATGAAGGCGCCTTCCCAAAAGGGGATCGTTGCCTCTTTGCAAATATTGGGAGTACTAATTTATCATACATAGTTCGTTCATCAAAAGGATTTGCTAGCGGCGAAAAGTAAATGATGAAGTGCGCATTTGACGATACACGCTTCATCCTCTAATTATTAGTTACAAAAGAAATATTTGAAATGCAATAGCTTCCAACCCAGTTTTCTACAACTGCAGAAGGATGGGACACTATTTTTCACAGTGTCCAGGGCAACAACCGACAAGACTTCTGAAACCAGGGCCAAAATATCCAAGGCAACACTCAACTGCGCGCACTGCAAGTCGATCACAACCCAGAAACACTCACAACCATGCCATCCAAGCAAAGCCGATCCAGCAAGTACCCTAACAGGAGTAGCAACAACCACAACAACCAACAAACCAAGTAAGAGCATGTGCTCTCGAACAGTCGAGAAGGAGGATCAGGGAAACTTGACAGGTATGAGACAGATAAATCAGTTACCGTTTATCGTGCTTTTTGACACTGGTGCATCGCATTCTTTCGTATCTGAGGATTGTGTCTAGAATTTAGAACTTAACCTCGAAAAAATAAAAAAAATTTATGCATAGTAATCCCAATTGAAGAATAAACTCTCTTGAACTGTATTTGTCCGACTATAGAAATTTCCTTTGGATCTAACGTAGTAAGAGCCGACAACCTGAACGTCCAGCAGATGAAGAACGTGGATGTTATACTTGGAATGGATTCGATGGAAGCAAATCATACCACAATACGATATAAGGATATGATAGTTTCTTTTGGGCAAACTTGAAGGGAGCCAATATACTTGCACAAGGTTCGGAAGAGGACGGGGATTCCCATAATTTCTACAATGCAAGCATATCTCCTAGAAAACATAAAAGATAGTCTAGCTTTTCTAGTATACTTCAATGAAGATTATAAGAAGGATATAACCATCAGTGACCTGGAGGTTATAAGAGAATTCAACGACATCTTTCCAGGCGAGTTACCTGGATTGTCGTCAGATAGGCAACTAGAGTTTGCCTTTTATTTATAACCAGGTGCAATTCCTATCTCAAAAGCCCCATACAGAATAACCCCTAAAGAACTGCAAGAGTTGATGGTGCAGTTACAAGAATTGTTGGATCTGGGATTCATTAGACCTAGTGTATCACCATGGGGAGCACATGTCTATTTGTAAAGAAGAAGGATGGTTCTATCCGATTGTGCATTGATTATGAGAGTTGAATAAAATCACTTTGAAGAATAAATATCCACTCCTAAGAATAAAGTCTTCTCAAAGATTGATCTAAGATCAGGATACCATCAGTTGAAAATCCGCCAAGAGGATATATTGAAGACCGCTTTTCGGACAAGGTATGGTCATTACGAGTTTGTAGTGATGCCTTTTGGATTAATGAATGCGCCAACAGTATTCATGGATCTTATGAACCGCATATTCCATTTCTACCTTGATAAATACGTATTGGTCTTCATAGACTATATTCTCGTCTACTGGAAAAATGAAGAAGAACACTGAGAACATTTGAGACACTCTTGAGAACCTTAAGAAGGGAAAAACTATATGCCAAATTCAGCAAGTGTGAATTTTGGCTAAAGGAAGTGATGTTCCTTGGGCACATAGTATCCGCTGAAGGAATTGAAGTGGATCTAGCTAGATACAAGCTCTAAAGGAGTGAGAAGCTCCTAAAAAACCAAATGAAATTTGAAGTTTTCCTTGACTGGCAGGTTATTACCGCAAATTCATTGATGAGTTTTCTAAGATTTCCAAGCCAATTACGCAACTCCTAAGGAAATGAATCAAATATACATGGATTGAAGAGTCCGAAGTGAATATCCAATGCTTGAAGGAAATCTTGACTACTGCCCTAGTTTTGGTAGTACCCAAGGCCACTAAGGACTATGAGTTGTATACTGACGCCTCCAAGAATAGTTTAGGTTGTGTTCTGATGCAAGAATGCAAGCTGATTGCATATGCATCGCGCCCGCTGAGAACACGCAAATTGAATTATCCAACCCATGGCCTGGATTTTTTAGCCATTATCTACGCATTAAAGATTTGGAGACATCATCTATATGGAGCTAGATGTGCAGTCTTCACTGAATACATGAGCCTCAAGTACATCTTTGAAAAAAAGATATTAATTTGAGGCAAAGAAGGTGGTTATTATTAGTGAAAGATTACAATTTTGACATCAATTACCACCTGGGTAAAGCTAATTCATTAGCGGATGCGTTAAGCGGAAAAGCTCCAGCCAAAGCTTGCGTTATGATCATTCAAGAAGAGAAGTTGATCAAGGAATTTGAGAAATTAAAAAACTTGAAGTAATTCCACCACCAAAAAACAGTGACCACTAGAATAGCAGCCTTAATGGCAAGTCCTGATCTAAGGACGAGAATTATGGAAGCACAGAGAAAAGATGAAGGTCTGGAAAAGATACGACTACAAATCCGAGAAAAGAAGGCCAATAACTTTCAAGAGGCTTCTCACAATGCAATTATGTATGACGAAAGGTTGTGTGCGTCTAAGAATGCTGATTTGAATGAACAAATCATGAGAGAAGCACACTAAATCACGTGCACTACCCACCTTGGAAGTACAAAGATGTACCAAGGTTTGAGGTCAAAATTTTGGTGGGAATGCATGAAATGAGACATAGCAATGTTCATATAACACTTTCTTGTATGTCAAAAAGTGAAGGCACTGCACCAAAGGCCGTATGGGAAACTACAACCATTAAACATCCCAGAGTGGAAGTGGGATGAGATAGACATGGATTTTGTGATAGGTCTGCCTAAATCCCAAAAAGGGAACACTATCATCTAGGTAATCATTGACCATCTAACCAAATGTGCACATTTTCAGCCAATTCAGATTACGTGTGGATTGGATAAGTTGTCGCTGGAATCAAAGAAGCCCATGATTGCCAAAAGTTGTTGCTAACAAACGACAAACATAGTTGATTTTTGAAGTTGGAGACAAGGTGGTCTTGAAGATATCACCATCTACGAGCATCATTTGTTTTAGAGCTAGGGGTAAACTCAGACCAAGATATATTGGACCTTACAAAATTTTGGAGAGGATCGGAGCAGTAGCCTATCATTTTGCGGAATGTTCATAACGTCTTCCATGTATCACAACTGCAAAAATATGTTCTGATCCAAGACAAGTTATCAAGCAAGACGAAGTTCAACTATAGTCAGTTCTGACTTATGAAGAAGGATCTGAAGCGATCATGTATTTCAAAACCTAAGAACTCCGCAACAAGAAGATCAACTTAGTCAAAGTTCTTTGTAGGCATCATGGTGCTAAAGAAGCAACATGAAAATTAGAAGACAAGATAAAGGAAAAATACCCAGAACTCTTTATGTATTAGAGGAAATCTCGGGATGAAATTTTTTGTAGTGGGGGAAGATGTAACACCCTTTAAAAAGTTTAATGTAATTATCAGAATTTCGGGAATAATATTTGGTTATTAGATTTAATTCGAGACTTTCCGTAACGATCAATATGGAAATCAATTTTGTAAGAAATAATTCCCATTTATCTTTATATTATATACGAAAAATAATTTATCAATCGGAAATCAATTTGAGTGTTGATAAAATCTCTACCCGACTTGTCATTTTTGTATCGGGATATATTCTATCAATAAATTTTGTAAATTGATAAAGTGGTTACAATTTTCTTATGGATGACATAGAGTTGATGTGAGTTGTGCCAAAGTGACCGATGGGACAACTGATTGACAATCAATTTGACTTTTTGATTTTTGCGTAGATACCGAATTGCCATCACCCTCTTTCAATAAATAGAAGGTAGCAAACTTCATTCATACTCTTCCAATTTCCCCTCAAATTCACCAACCTTTTACTAGCGACAATTTCAACGATTTTTGCGAAGTTTTAGTGAAGAGTTTTATAGGTAAAAATGAGTGTTGGTCCTGAGGTAAGAGTGAATTTATATGCAATAGAAGAATTAAATATGTTTGCACTCTGAAAATTGAAAATAACTTTTCAGTTTCTGAAAACTTGATTTAGCAAGAATTTAGTCTCTGATCGATTTAAGTTCCAGTTTTCAGTAATACACTTCAATACTTAGAAAGTATTGAAGGTTTCAAATAAGCTTGAAAACGTAGAATGCATAAACTTAAATAAAGCAATAAAAGACTCAGGATATTTATAGTGGTTCGGATCCTTAAGTCTTACTTTCACTCTTCGAAACTTAATCTAGGAGTTTACTAAGTAACAAATTACACGATCTCACGATCTATAACTAGCCCGTTGGATGCCAATGTCCTTCGGCCCACTAGCACACTCGCCCAGAAACTTGGTCTGCTTCCTTCTTAAGTCTTGAATTGAGGACGCACCTCGCAGCCTTCAAACTGGAATGGTGGAAGTTTGTTGTTCTTCCTATAACATCAGGTGGTTTGCTATTGCCCGTGAGAATCAGAATTTTGATAAGGAAACTGACTGCTATGTTTATTACTTGAAATGTACTAACCACCAAATGATTAGATTGAGCTAGTAATCTAAGCCTCGTGTTCTCGAAAGACACATAGAATATTCAGAGTGCTTTTGAGCTTTTACTTTGATAGAGTTTTGGCTTGTTCTTCACGTAAGTTTTAGGTGCTCTCCTCTGAAGTAATGGTCTACTATTTAAAGGCGGATTTAGTCAACCGTTTGAATTTTGTACGTCAGAGACAAAGAGCATGTCGTCCAATCATTGCCCATTCTTTGTCTGCTGTAGTAGTCTGCTATGCACTGTTCAGATTTGCTTTTACCTATTCGCAGTGTACTTCCACTTGCTCTCTGTCAGAGTGAGTTTTAGTCCGAGGAACTTAATAATTGAAGTTTCCTCGTACATGATTGTTGGTCGACACACTTTAAAGAATCTTGGATAAGATTTTGAGTTCAACTCGGATTCCTTTTTTCTTCTCGATTTTCACGTGCTCTTTAAGCTTTGAAACTGAAAACTGAATTCCTCTAGTTTTCAAGTTTCTGGTTTCCTTTGGTGAAAAGTCAGTTTCCAGAAACTGACTTTCTAGTCTTTTCAATTTTCAAGTTTTGAAATTAGATTTCTGATTTTTAGTTTCTTAGTTTCTTCAATCTTCCAATTTCGAAACTTGCCTTCAGACTTCTCGAGCTCTCTTTTCTAGTTTCTAGTTTTGAAACTAGACTTATGTCTTCTTAAACTTCAGAGCTTCCAGTTTCTCTATTACAACTCAATATATCCTATACAAGGATTACATATAGAAACTTACTAGAAACTTAAAGCTAGTTTTGACACACCAAAACATCAAATAAGGAGTAAACCATTTTCCTAGTTTCTAACTTTCCCCCTTTTTGGTGTTCTCAAAACCATCTTTCTAAGAGCCTGGAAAAAGATAATCAATGAACCGAGTTTACAACGACACTACTCAGAAACACCATTTCCTTAACTGACCTACTCTATTTAATCTTCCCCCTGAATTGAAGAGATATTGCTCGATAAGAATCAAATAGAGTGCAAATGAAATTGCTGATCACACTGGAACATGTTATTCTGCCAGATTAAAAACCCAATCATAAGAGCGAGAGAGAGACAATGAGAGTTTGTCTTAAATCCAGTTTTCAATTTTACATTAAATGTGGTATGTTACATATGCATAAAAACTGAAATTAGAGCCAGGTTTCAAAACTCAAAACTAGACGATCAAACACTTACGGATTTGCTCAGATTTAGGAAGAGGGCTTAGTATCAGTGAATTTTCGTGCCAACTCCATCATCGCTTGAGATTGAGCATCTCTCCTCTTCTCTTCAACCTCCTCTCAGCTTCTTCAGCTTCTCGCCTTCTCTTCTCCACTTTCCTTTCCTCTTTCCTTTTTTTTTTGACAACATCAAGAAGTGTAGCTATTGTGTGCTTGATAGAGGAGATGACTTCCATCGTCTCTGCAGCTTTCTTCTCTTTTTCCTTAAGTTTGGCCTTCACTTCTTGAATTTCTAGCCTTATCACCTTCAGCTGGGATTGAACAAAATGCTTTATCTCAGAAATGATGGCAGATTTGGAAGAACTGGCTGTGGGTTGCTTTGATGATTCATCCTCCGAAAAATCAATTAAAGGTTCCTCAAAAGATATGGTGATGGCTGGGGTAACAGGTACTATGCCACTTATAATTCTTCGTGCTTCTTCTTCCTAACCAGCCAGTTCCTGCCTGAGTTTTAAAGCTTTTGCGGCAACTTTCTTCTTCTTTTGCTCTTCTTCCAGATAGAGCAAGAATATATTCACGAAGAGATAAATTCTGATAAGCTTTGCAACTTCTTTCAGTTTTTGAGCTTGTCCTTTAATCATCTGAATTTTCCAGGGCGTTTTCTCTGCAGTGGAAACCAAAGTCAGTTCATGAGATAGAGAAACACCCTGCTCCATGTCCTCTTTTTCATGTTCCGCAGAAGTTAGTTCCAGCTTTGCTCTCTCCATATATTCCTCCAATCTCCTTTGATGTTCTGCAAGCTTCCTGATTTTTTCAAGTTCGGCAGCAATAATGCTTTGATAGTCCCCAAGAGTTGGTTCACTGACATGTACTTCTTCTTCTAGAGTAAGTGGGGGAGAAACTGGAGTTTCTAGCACATAAACAAAATCAGTAGGAGTAAGTCTATTTGTGTCCCTTGATGATAAAGTTTGTAGCCTGTAAGCACAAATACTTTGAAGTCTTTGCCTTGTTTCCTCCACTGCCATTTGTTGACCTTCAGTTTGGCCACTCCACTCCTTAGCCCAAACTTCCTCAGATCTCTAGAATATAAGACCCAACCTGGCTTGCATTATTGGCCTATCTTCCTCATTAAGCTCATGCTTCACCATATCGAACCTTCTCCATCTGTGGAATTCAACTTTCAGATCAATGGCTATCATGTTATCCTCTTCAAGTATATCTGGATATAAGAGCATGGCTTCCTTTATAACTTTCTCATCCATCTTCTCTGAAATCTCCGCCGCCCATGGGATGAGTTTGGAGTCTCCAACATCATTCTCTCCAATAGGTGGGCACCAATTCTCGAGCCTCTTTACAGTGTATTCTGGATGTGGTAGCCCGCTTAGAGGGATTCTTTAAGTGGCAAATTGATTGGGCTTATCGATCATCTCATTCTCCCTATTATACCATGGGTGATGTCTCCATGTCCCTTGTTTATCCTTGGTGAAGTTGAACACTTCATCTAGAGCAAGGTCATCCAAATTTGAATCGGAAGATGAGACATCTGAAGATGTTAGAGGAGAATCACCAGGTTCTCCATTTTTACCAGATGTATCTCCCTTTCCAGTTTTCATTTTTGCTCCCGGAGAGGTAGTTCCAGTTGTCAGTTTTTGCTTGTTTTTCAGAGGTTGTCGCCCAGGTTTCTTCAACACTTATTTTGGCACCCCCTTGCGTGGCCAAAATTGTTTCAGCAGTAGGTTTGGAACCCCCTTGCACGTCCACATCCTTCTCTGAACCTTCATTTGTCAGTTTTTCAGGGATGGTCGCTCCTTCTTTTATTGTTACAAGCTCTGGATCAACAAAGATTTTAACAATTCTCTCAAAGCCTTTGTCTTGTCCGGTTGCTTCCCTGTAAAGAGCATTGTAGACTTGGTCAGACATGGGATCGAGAAATGCAGTGACAACCGGCTCCCTGAACTAAAGCTTCTTTATGGGATTGAGCTTTGTGGGATCAAAATCATCCCCTTTTCTCTTTTTAGGCTTCTCAACTGCCTTTGTCTTTCCCTTCTTGATTCTTTCAGCTTCAGCTTCCTCCTGCTCCTTTTCTCCTCCTCCAACCTTGTTTTCTTGCTCGCCTTCTCAGGGCACTCCCTCTGTCCTTCCTTCAGAGTTTTCTTGGGCCTGCTTGGAGTTGATTTGGGTTTCCTTACAACAACTGAAATAGTAGCTCCAGCAAAGGCATCACCTCTCCCCTTGGGTGAACTTTGACCTTTCTCACCCTGAGAAGTCAGTTTCTACTTCTCCAGATTGGTACTTATTGTCACCTCTCCAAGGTTGGTGAGAGTCGATAGATCTTGCATGGCTTTCTGAAAGATGTCCTCCTTTTCAGTTTCAGTTCTTTCAGTTTCAAAATTGAGAATTTCTTTAATATTGTTGTTGGGTGAATGAAATATGTAGGTGACAGAGTTTCTCCGTCATTTGCTATGTGTACAAGTTTCTTGATAAAAAAACTGATCTTCAGACCAAAACTTACACAGATGGCAAAAGTTCCCTTATCGGGTAGGGTGGAGTTTTTCCTCGCATTCTCGAAAATGAATTCAACCCAGTTTCCACAAACTTCATCATTGATCGCCATCAAAACTGAGTATTTCTTCTTGCTCATCTCAAAGTATGATCCCATCTCACACTGAAGCATTTGGATGGCAATATCTCCCAAAAATTTATAAAAACTATCGAATTTTGTAGTTTTTGTGGTGACTTTCCAACTCATTTTGATAGACTCCTTCTTCCATTTTCTCTAGTGTTCTTCCATCTCCTCTCAAACACCATGTCTCTAATTGGAAACCTCCGCACCATTGTTATTCAATCGGAACATTGTGCTTAAAAGATTTGGGTGAACTCTGATATGTACACCGGCTACGGTGGTGGTGAAGGATTTTGCATCTTTGGCAATCTCAGTTGCATAAAATTTAGCCACCATAAACGGATGGAACTGTTTAGGATAAACAGTCAAATAATAGATGAGTTCTTCATTGTTCATTTTTTCAACTAGACGGGGGTCTGAGCAAATAGTTTGGGCTTCCTCTCATAGCAAAATCTTTTCTTTATTGACCTGGGCTGCCCTCCGTTGTTCCGACGTTAGTTTTGCAATGGATGCCTCATCTTTCGCCAATTTTACGAGTTCTGCATGAGGGATGTAGTCTTTCACAGAATATGACTCAATTCGGCCTGAAGTGGATATCCCTTGCTCAGGATTCTCTGTAGTTGTTCTCTTTGGCATATTAAATTCAGGAGGTTTGAAATAAATTAGAGAATGATTATCTCAAACAACTTGATGCTCTTGAAATCTATGGGTTTAAAGGTTCATATATTTGCAAAGGCAAAGTGACAGTAGGAGTTAATGCATGTAACCTTTAACCTATTTATAGAATTCGAATCGCATTTAATGAGACTTGTGAGACAAGTTAATTTTGAATTCAAAACATCCCGCCTCTTGCTCGAAAATTGAAAACTGATTTTCATTCCAGCGTTTCAGTTTCTAAATCGAGAGCAAGTCTGCAACCTTCCTTGAATGAAATCCAAACCCAAAAACTAGGAGTTAGTTTTCAAATATGAGTTCTTCAGTTTCTTCGAAGATACCACTTTTTGATAAAAAAATGGCTAAGTATAAAATCCAAAAACCTAAACTAAGTGCGAAGTCCAAAAAACTGAAAACTGAGAGCCAGGACTCAGTTTTAATCTGCATCTACTCCTCTTCAAAAGAAATCTCATCGAACTCAAGCAATCCAAGTTTGATACACATTTCTTTAAATCTGGATTCTGGTAGAGGCTTGGCAAAGATATCGGCCAACTAATCTTCAGTTTTGATATATTCCACAGATATGCCCTTCTTCTCCACATGATCTCTGATAAAATGGTGACGGATATCGATGTGCTTTGTCCTCTAATGATAAACTGGGTTTTTGGTAATGCACATAGCACTTCTATTATCACAATATATTGGCACACATCCAGTTTTGACATCATAATTCAGCGATTGTTGCTTGATCCAAAGCATTTGAGCACAGCAACTAGCAGCTACTACATATTTAGCTTCGTTGGTGGATGTAGCTACAGAATGCTGCATTTTACTAAACCAGCTAATCAATTTGTGGCCTAGGATTTGACAAGTTCCACTTGTGCTCTTTCAATCTATTTCTCAACCTCCAAAATCTAAATCTGATTAAGCATTTAAATAAGCTTGAAAACTTAGAATTCAGAAACTTAAATAAAGTAATAAATGACTCAGGATATTTATAGTGGTTAGGATCCTAAAGTCCTACGTCCACTCATCGAAACTTAATTTGGGAATTCACTATGTAATAGATTACAAGATCTCACGATCTATAACTAGCCAGTGGATGCCAATGTCCTTAGGCCTGCTAACACACTCGCCTAAAACTTGGTCTGCTTCCTTCTTCAGTCTAGAAGTGCGGACGCACCTTGCTACCTTCAAACTGGAATGGTGGATATTTGTTGTTCTTCCCAGAATGTCATGTGGTTGGCTATTGCCCGTGAGAATCAGAATTTTGATAAGGAAAACTGACTGTTGTGTTTATTACTTGAAAAGTATTAAACACCAAATGATTAGCTTGAGCTAGAAAGCTAGTCTCATGTTCTCGAAATACACACGGAATATTCAGAGTGCTTTTAAGCTTTTACTTTGACAGAGTTTTGGCTTGTTCTTCGCGTAAGTTTAAGATGCTCTTCTCTGAAATGGTCTGCTATTTATAAGCAGATTTAGTCGACCATTTGAATTTTGTCCATTAGCGACAAAGAGCATGTCGCCCAATCATCGCCCATTCTGTGTCTACTGTAGCAGTCTTCTCTGCACTGTTAAAATCTGCTTTTGCCTTTTCGTGGTGTACTTTTACCTGCTCTCTGTCATAGCAAGTTTAAGTTTGAGGAACTTAAAAACTAAAGAATCCTCGTACATGATTGTTGGTCAACACACTTTAAGGAATCTTGGATAAGACTTTGAGTTCCACTCAGATTCTTTTTAGCTTCTCACTTTTCACGTGCTCTTTAAGCTTTGAAATTGAAACTGAATTCCTCTACTTTTAAAGTTTCTGGTTTCCTTTGGTGAAAAGTGTTGGTCCCCAATCAGAGTGTTTATAGTTGCAACAAAATGTTAATGATGTCTTGCACTTATATTGCTAAGGTCACGACTCAGCAAGTGTTTGTAAAATGTGTTTAAGCTTGAGTATTTGTTAGATTTACTTCAAGATATACTGCAACACTTGATGTGTTGAGTTTCAAAATAAACAATAAGTAATGAAGTAAAAGAAGTAAATGAACACAGGTTTTATAGTGGCTCGAACAAATGTTCTACGTCCACTCTTCAGTCCTCTTGACTGAAAATTCACTATGATTGATTACAAGGTCAGGCTTGATCTCTAACATTGAGCAACTCCTCCGTCTGGTCAGGGAAGGTTCAGGGGTATGCACGGGTTGGCTGTTGCTTTGACTTGCCATGGTGGAGAGCCAGAGTAACGTGATCGTATACCCACATCTTGGGTAACAACAGTTCGTGTATTACAACCTTAGACTGGATCTAGGTAACCATATCCGAGTGATAGGATGGGATCATTCCCTGAGGAGCTGAATAACTTTCATCATGCTAAAGTCCTGCAGGCTGATTAAGTTCAAGCACGAGTGATAAGGTTTGAGTGGTATTGCTCGGGAAATAAGAAATTAATTAATTGTGGTAGCTTGTCAGAAGCTCCAATAAATTAATGAATGTTCAGTAACCTTAAATCTGGGGATTCTCAAGTAAATACAACCCGTTCTCATAACGTGATAATAAAGGAGTAAGTCAGTATTAATTTTGTGGTGAAAAGAATTAATATTAATTAATTAATTGTGTCCTGGGTTGTGGACATGAGAATTAATTAATTGTTAGGTCCACTTTATTATTTGCATTAGGTCCTAGGTCAGGCCCAATTAAATATGCTGAATGGAGCCCGGTAGCCCATTAGGGTTTGTAACCCTAGGTCTATAAATAGACAATTCTCTCTCCCAAACTTTAGAACATTCAAATCAGTTGAAACCCTAGAATGAGAGAGCAGGTGGGCGGCGTGCAGTGTGTCTGGGAGGAGAAGGAATTCGACTCCGGCTTTTACATTCACAATCCTGTGGAATCTTCATCAGTAGCAGGATTGAACAACATTGGGATACATATATGAAGACCTAATCTGGAGAACAGATTAACTTTTTTCTTCTATTTCATTTAATTAAATATAGAAATTAGATCTATTGCTAATTTCTGTTTCTACAGATTTAATTTATTCGCGTGGTTGAATCAAGGGATTGGAATTCAAACGTGAAAGATTGGATCTGACACTATGGAGTTAAGGTAAACTCGAATATCCATTGCATTAAATTCATAGAAGCATGCTAGGGTTTATGGTATGTTAATTGTTCTCAACATCCATGAACAATCCGATTTATTTGGATTTGGTGATTCGGTTCGCCATGAAATCCCTACAATTGGTATCAGAGCCTGGTCTCGTTTTCATGGCTCTATTGGATGAGCAATTTAATTCGATTATGCATGTATGAATTATTTAATTGTTGTGGATGGTTTGATTTTTTTTCTTGTGGCAACCCGTTCGATTTAATCCGACGGTGGTATATTCGTGTTTGAATTAAATTGTTTTTTGTAAAATCATGAGAAAATCCATGATAAGATTTGATAGGGAAAATTGTAATAGAATAGTCTACTGTATTTTTTTTTTCAAATCTATAATTGTACGGGTCAAAGAACGAAGATAGATATCGGCGAGGCTACGACGGCAGGAGGCCGCTAAAGCGCAACTCGATGGTGGCGGCGCACGGCGGCCTACCATGGAGTGCATCCGCGGGCGACACGGCGGCGCAACCATGCGAGCAGGTGGTTGATAAGTTAGTATTTTTACCAACTTATCTTTGGGTTCTTTGACTATTTGGGTGATGTTTGAGTTGTTTTACGTGTTTAATTGTGCATGAATTGGCTTTTGTGCTCGTAATGTCGTGATTGATAAATTAGGCAGGTTTTGAGTTGGAAATAGGGAAGAAATCAAAGGGTGCTCGAGTTCCAGACCTGCGTCGATCGATGCCAAAGGCATGTCGATCGACGCAGCTGCTCGGAGGGACTATCGACGTGAGATTGACGCAAGACAGCGGAGTCCAGGTCCACGTCGATCAATGCACATCCCGCGTCAATTGATGCGGGTCCTTCATGAGCGTCGATCGACGCGAGTTTCTCCGTCGATCGACGTGAAGTCGGGAAATCCAAATATGATCATGATTTGAAGATTTAGATATATCAAATCCTAGATACTACATGATACCTCTATCAAAGCTATATAAAGCCATGTAAAATTCGATTTTAAGTGTGTAGAATTTTAGAGTTGAAGATTTTAGAAGATTTCCAAGAGTTTTATGTTTTATGGTTGAAGACAGATATTTGTGGGAAGACATCTACACCCAGTTTTTATGCAACTCATGTTTTTCTTTATTTCTGATGATTTTATTCATGAATATGTGTAACTAACTTCCTTCTCAGATTCTAGGATTTCGAACTATCAATGTATGCATGTTAGATTAATTGAATTAATTTTCCTTTCCCATCGTAGTTTATGAATTCTGTGCTTATTCATAATCTTAAGTTGTTGGCCACATCTTAGGATTAATTAGTTAAGAATTAGAGACGTAACTGTAATAGTTTTCAATGGAAAGATTTTTCACAATATAATTTAATTTCTTGTCTAAACAGAAGGAAATATATTATAGGAATAGATCCGTAGATTTTTGGAGTTAATTAATTAATCTTGAGACTGAACGGAGATAGATAATTGATTAATCAACTTTATGAATTGTCCAACAAAGAAGTTCATAATACTTTTATGATGTTTAACTACGAATAGGAATTAAATTGGTAATTAATCAATTTGTTCATACATGTAATACTTGATAGGTAGATATCCCTGGAATCTGTACTTCTCATATCTGCTTCCATCAAGTTATTTTATTTTCCTGTTTGAATTTGAATTTGCAAAATTAGTTTGAAAACCAAAACCAGAATTTGAATTCCCCCTAACCAGTATTTTGAGAAACTATGTTTTAGTAATTAAGGTTTTTCGTTACTTCTTTCCCCTGGGATTCAATAATTTTATTTGCCGCTTTAATATTAGCTCTGCTAAATCGCTTGATTGATCGAACAATGGCAAATAACCTACCACTGCCGGACAATGTGCCGCAACTGGTCGTCCAACCTCAGCCAATCGCCCAACTGCCTCCACAGATACTGACCCTGGAGGAGCAAACGACACTGTTTCAGGAAGTCCAAGCCATGAGGGCACAACTTCAGCAGCTGAATCTCGAGAGGAACAATTGGAACAACCGGCGTATTTGCCGCAATCCACTCTTTGAAGACAGTCCTGGGGAGGAAGACGAAGAAGATGAGGATCTGCCCGATGATTCGGATGATGATGAGGAAGAAGAAGCCATGCAAACACGGTATCGACCTCAGTTCAAGGAGAAAGAGTTCAAGAATTACTGGTAAAATACCGTGTTTGCATGGCTTCTAAAGAAAGAAGCCATGCAAACACGGTATCTGGATCTACTCAACTCCGAATTACTGGTAAAATACCTTTCTGCTGAACCTGACCGATTTCACCCCCACATGGTTTCAGAATTTTATGCTAGGGCTGTTATGAATGATGATCAGAAGTCGTTCAAGACTTGCGTATATGGAAATTTTGTGGAAGTGAGTGCTGATTTACTTTCGAGGACATTTGGGCTTCGAAACTATGGTACCAAAATTTCTCAATACAAAGTAAATGATCTTGTTGAGATGGAGAAACGATGGAATTTGTGGAAGAAGCCAGGGGAGCTAAAAGATAAGAAAGGGGATGAGCACGAAGCCACGTAGGTCTGATACGTGCTGGAGTTTCAGCAACTGGTACCCCTCCTTGATTGATGCATGAGCATTTTCCTCTTCATTCTCCTGGTGCTCAGCAACTGGAGCATCACCAACTCCACCTTCTGCATCTGCTACAGGATCTTCAATGTCAGGAACTTCATCGGCTAGTACATTATCAGCTGGGATTTCAGCAACAGGTTCTTTCGCGATCGGAATCTCAGCAACTCCTTTGCTAAGATCTTCAGCAGATTCCACGTTGTCTTGATCATCAAGAACTCCCGCAACATCATGATTGTCATTTAGATATACTGTAGAGGTGGCCTCAACATGATCATTAGCATCACTGGCCCGGTTAGCAGTCTGGTCACCTGCTGAGTGCGTCAATGTTGAATTAGCATCATTCATAGACCTAGTCGGATCAATATTCATATTTTCGAAAGAATTCAGTAAAGATTGATCATTGACATCATTGGTCTCATGATTGCTATCCTCTTTTCTTTTGGTTACCCTGCGCACTAAAGTAGACTCATCACAAATAACATTGCACGTTATTTCCACAAGTTGAGTTGTCTTATTTAACACTCGATAGCCTTTATGAGAATGATGTCCATATCCTAGGAAAACACCCTCATCAGACTTTGGCGAAAAAGTGTTAAGTTTAGACTTCCCATTATTATGGATATAACATGTTGAACCGAAAGCACGAAAGTGTTTGATAGAAGGCTTACGACCATTGTACACTTCATAAGGAGTTTTGTTAAATCTGCCATTAATCGCACTCCTATTTTGAGTGTAGCAAGCAGTCATAACCGCTTCTCCCCAATACTTTCCACTGAGTCCTGAATCAGCAAGCATAGTCCGCACTGCTTCCTTCATGGTCATGTTCCTTCGTTCTGCTAGCCCATTCTGCTGGGGGTCCTAGCAGTGGACTTCTCATGATGAATGCCAGCTTCCGTGCAAAAGTCCATCAGAATCCCATTACAGAATTTAGTTCCATTATCTGATCTAATTCTTTTCACTGTAACTTCCTTGTTATTCTGCTCTTTAAGAATCAGCTCAGGTAGAAGGATCTTGACTTCATCCTTAGTCTTTAGAAGTTGAACTCACGTGTACCTGGAAAAATCGTCAACAACCACAAGTGTATATATTTTCTTGTTTACAGTGGGTGGTTGAACTGGTCCAAACAGGTCCATGTGTAAGAGTTCAAGAATTCTCCCTGAAGTAGCCTTTTCTGGGTTGGATTTAAACGAGGCTTTGGTCTGCTTTCCTTGTTGGCATGCCTTACACACGCCTTCTTTTCTTTATGTCTCAGCTGTCAGACCGACAACAAGTTCATTCTTGGCCAGATGGTTAATAGTTTTGAAATTTAGATGGTTTAACCTCTTGTGCCAGAGCCATGTTGTTTCCTCTTTGTTCAAGGTTAGGAAGCAAGAGTGTTGCTCACCACTTTCCCAGTCAACAACATATAGGCCACCCTTTCGGATGCCTCGAAGTTTCACTTCCCCTGTAACATTGTCAGCAATAGAACACCCTGTATTGATAAATGAAACAGTATACCCATTCTCGTAAAGTTGGCTAATACTTAGCAGATTGTGTTTGAAGTTGGAGACGAGAGCTACGTTAACTATCCTCAATCCATTGCTCTCTATGCATCCCCTTCCCACAACTTTGCCTTCACTGTTATCTCCAAACTTGACTTTTGAACCATATAGAAATCTCTGCAAGTCTGAGAACAGCTCCTCATTTCCCGTCATGTGCGCTGAGCATCCGCTATCAAGGATCCATTCGTTTGATATACTTTGAGCTTTTGGACCCTGTTCCTTCAACACAAATGATTAAGTTGATTTAGGTACCCGTTTAGCGTCGGGTCCTGCAGGATTAGCGATGATCATAGTTCCTTTTGGAACCCACATTTTAGTGACTTTCAAGATTTTCTTCTTGATTTCACCGTTTACCATTTCTTCAGCCTTTGCCTTAACATGTTTGACATGTTTATATCTTGGTGCAGTAGTGTGCTTGGCCTTCCTTGCCCTTGGAAATACGAATAGATTGGGCTCAGGCCTTACATAGTTGTTCCTCCTATGTAACGTGTTCTCCTGATATATCGGCTTTTCAGCATTATAGTGATATTGCTTTCTGTGGTGAAAGGTAGGTTTAGCTGTTCTTGCGTTTGGAACATAACGCTCAACATACCTTGGTTTTGCTGAATATGATCTAGTATATGCTCTTGGATTTCGCTGAGGTCCAGCTGACACATACTTAGCATTCGTTCTTTTGTTCCTCTGCTGAGGCTTAGCAGATTCATGCACAGCATTCAACCTTGGGTTCCTCTGCTGAGGCTTAGCAGATTCATGCATAGCATTCAACCTTGGGTTCCTCTGCTGAGGTCCATGAGTTGTATGTTTAGCAGATTCTGGCTTTGGCCTTTGCTGAGGTCTAGCAGACGAATACTTAGTAGTCTCTGCGGGAGACCTCTGCTGAGATCCTACAGGCGTATTTTGCGAACGTTTATTCTTTTGCTCAGCAAGTGGCTTAGCATTAGATGATTCAGCAATGACAATTCCTTTCTCTTTTTCAGCATTTATCATTCCAGCAGAAACAAATAGAATTGGTTTCTCCTTAGAAGTAGTTGCTCTATCCGAATATCCAAGCCCTAAACCAGAGCGATCATTGTGATTTCTCTGTTGGCTTACAATGGCATTGAGTACTGCCCTGCTGGATGTATAATTGCAAATGCATCTTTCTTGGGGCCTATTTTTCAAAGTAAGGTTCTCTTTTTCAAGATTATGAAAATTTGTCAATAATTCGGAGAAGTTTGCCTTATGTTTTGAAAAATCCTCACTTTCAGACCTTAGTCTTTCGACTTCCTCGGTCAAATTTGTAATTTTAAGTTTTAGCGAGGCATTCTCCCCAATGATTTCATTTTTAATCTCATACATTTTGGAGAATTCTACACTTAGTTTCGTGAGATAGTCTTCCTCAGAATCTAAGGTGAATTCTTCTGACTCCTCTATAGATGTAAAACTAGGAATGCTTACTGAAAGTACCTCGTTGTCATCGACTGCTAGAGCCGTTTCAACATTCTGTTCCGTGTCTGCATCAGCAAACTGGTCATCCACAAAATTTGCCATCAGAACTAGCATGGCCTCCTCATCGTCTTCCTCAGAAGAGAGATAGTATTCCTCATCATTTTCAGGAATATCCTGAGCTTCTGTTCTTGTCAAGAGTGCCCTTTTGACTGCTTTAATAGCACGTCTTTCAAACCTTTGCTTTAAACGCTCTCTCTCTTCTTTGCTTACTTTCGGACAATCATGCTTCAAGTGGTCAGGAGAGCCACACTCAAAGCAAGTCCTAATCTTTCGCTCTGCTGAGCGGGCATATGAGGATGACGGCTGAGTTTTCTTGATTTCCTTCTCGGTCTTAGCCTCCATCAGCAACTTCTGAAGCTTTTTCATTTGCTCTTCCAGCTCGCTGATCTTTAGATCGACAGGCTAGGAACCTGAGGTTGTAGGGACGGTGTTGCTGGGGTGGACCTTTCTTGGTTATGGTAAGGCTTCTTCAACTTAAACTTGTTGAAATCTTTCTTAGCAAAATATGCTATATCCTCAGAGCCAGCAGCAGTTGTAGATGACGCTTGTGCTATAGCTGCTTCATTCTTTTTCGACTGTTGTATTATAAATTCATGAGTTTTGAGTTGAGCGAATACCTCGGATGTAGTCATGTTGCTGAGGTCTTTTTCACCCAGACTAGTCATTTTGACAAACCAGTCATCTCTAGGATACAGCTTGGAAATGATCTTTTGGTTCATTTCTCCATTCTCATACTTCTTTCCAAGATTGCTAAGCTCCCCAATTATAGTATTGAAGCGTTCCTCCATAGCTTGTATGGATTCTCCTGCAAACATGGAGAAAGATTCGTATTTATCTACAGCTACCTGTAGTTAGGGATGTCAATAAAGCCCGAAACCGATGGGTCGGCCTGAAATCGGTGGGCTAAAATGCGGGTTAGGGTAAAAAATTTCCAACCCAAAATTATTTTTAACCGAACGGTTTGAACCCGACGGGTTGGCGGCCCGAACGGGCTGAGCCCGGTGGGTTGCGGGTCGGCCCGTAGGTCCGACAATATTTAATAATTTATTATTTATTATTTCTAGTATTATTTATATCCTACTATACCCATTAATTATATACCTAATTCCCTCGACCTAATTTTCCGTCACACAAAATCTCATCAATCTCTCCCAATGACGTAGTCCTTTACCCTCAAATCGAAAAATCTCTCATTTCTTCCTCTTTCATTGTCTTCCACTCGTCACTCTCCTAATTAGCGTACCTACTCATTTCTTCCTTTCAAGAACCTTTAGCCACTCGTTGTTATGTTCACCCAAGTGAAAGCTATATTTAATTTTTTAATCATTATTTTATCATTTTATACGTTGAGATATGTACTTATATTACTTAAATTAGTTGGTATATAAGGATTGATGTTTTTTTTTCTTTTCAAACTATGATTATCCACTTATCACTATTTTTTTGCAAAGATATTGTTATTTGATGTCTTTTATTTATGTTGCTTCATCATTTTCTTTTTTTATTTTGTTTTAGGGGTTGTTAAAATATTTTAAGAATATCTTTACAAAAATAAACTCGTAAATATTGCCAACCCGACGGGTCAGCCCGAACATCGGTGGGTTAGGGTTAGGTTCAAGAATTCTTAGCCCGATAAAAATTCAGCCCGATTCAACCCAGACCGAATAGCCCGCAGCCCGATAGGGTTAGCCCGAAACCCGACGGGTTAGCCCGATTGACATCCCTACCTGTAGTTTGTTGAATTTCATTTGGTCTATCTCCTGAGAGGACTCGCACACATAATCCCACATTTCCTTAGCAGTGTCAAGCTCAAGCGCTTTTTCTTTCATCAGCTTTGGTAGAGAATCAAGGATCAATTTCTTTGCCACGTGCTCTAGTTGAGCTCTCTTCTTATCCTCACTTGTGTATTCCTCAAAAGGTTTAGGAATCATATCAAGTCTTGGGGGTCTTGGAGCCCTTGGTTCTCCTTCAGCAACATCTTCAGCAGGATCATGTCCTATAAAGGTGTTAGCTTTCATAATCTTAATAGGACCTCTTACTAGTACATCCGCCATCTCAGGATGTATACTCTGAAGCTGTATGAGAGCGAGCTTCTTCCATGATGTAAAGTTCTCTCTGTCGTACTTTCCAAGTGAATGATTCAACATCCTGTTTGTTCCTTGAATAGTTTCCTGAGCTAGATAGATAAAACAAGGATGAGAGTGCAAGGAAAAGATAGATCAGGTCTCAAAGCGACTCAGAAGCAGTCGGTTTTTCAACCACCTGCTCTAATACCACTTGTTGGTCCTCAAATTTTAGAGTCGTCATGCTTAAACGTAAACACGAAATGCAGCGGAATGATTTAAACGTCACTTACACTTATCTTTGTTTAAAGAGTTATTCAAGCTCAAGATATGTTATATGTTTCTTCTCAGATATACGCTAGCAACTCTGTTGCTAGGTTTTAAATCAGTTTTGAACACTTAATAATAAAACAGTAGATAAACACAGTGTTTTATAGTGGTTTGATCCAAATAGATCTACGTCCACTCCTTAGCCGAAACGCTAAGATTTCCACTAGAAAAGTATACGAAAGTACAAGGAATTGCCAAACACTTGTAGTAGGCGGCAAACTTTCGAACCGGCCACAACAAAGCTATCCTCCAATGATTCGTACTTTTCCAAACACAGCTACGGCCAAGTCAAGGGCAGAACCTTCGTGTAACTTGTCCTTCGCTGTCAATGAGGTTTTTATAGTTTTCCCTCAAAACTATTCAGGAATGTGGCTAGAAGCCCGTTGGAGTCAATCCTTTTCAGGAATGACTAATGGATCTTCCTAGGATGGAAGTTATCCCAATGATTGAAGATTCTCAACCGAAGTTAAGGAATCTCTTAAAGAGAAGTGTTAGATATTCAATGAAAGACACTTCCTGGTTGTTGAGAGCTTTGAATACTTCTTTTATCACGAGCTTTCAACTGACTACTTTTCGCTTGTTCGCTTTGTCAAAGGAATCTCATACTTGAATGTTTGCGAATGACGGTTAGAAGCAGTAGTAGTAGTAGTAGTCGATTCTCACTTTTGGACCTGCCTTTTATAGATGGAGATTCAAATCTTGAATCTCCATGTCCGTTAGACACAACGGCTCCTTTGTCCGAGAGTGATTTGACTTGATCAGATGCTTTTGGCATTGATCTGTAGTTTCCGAACTACTTCAGAAAAGTCTTGTCCTTTGTGTGTGCTTTTGTCAGAACGGCAGTATGGCTTCAGCCTTTGACACTCTTGCTCTGCTAATGTTTCTTAGCGATCTGCTATCGTGTCTTTGGCTGCTGAACGTTTCCTCTGACACTCGATCCTTTGATGTCTGTTCTGCTAGCATCTTTCAGGGTTTGCTGAGTGTTAGCGAATGCTAAGGCTTTAACATTCTTCTAGCATATGCATTCTAGCAAACGCCGTCCTTCAATATCTGCTAGCCAATCTTCTAGCAGGCTAATCTATTACAACTCAATTTATGACCTATACAGGACTTTACAAGATATGCTAGACTATCTAGAATTCAGCAAGTGATCGACCATATGCTATGGTTTGATTCAACAAAACCTTTTTACAAACAAATCCTAAGGGATATTTTAGGAATAATTTCCCAACATTTACTGCACTAGACAAAGAAATTATCCGTACATGGACGGAACTACGGAATGAATTCCTAGAAAATTTCTTCCCTCCGAATGTCATCCGACAGAGAAGGAAGGAGATCATCCAGTTTGCTCAAAGATCAGACGAAAGCTTCCATGAAGCGTGGGAGCGTTACAAGGAGTTACTGAGATCTTGCCCAGGACATGGCCTACCCCCAGGCGAGCAAGTAGAAGCATTCTACGAAGGGCTCAATGAGAGGACTGTTGAGTTGGTGGGTACCACACTGGGTGACACCATCTTGATTAAAAGCGGAAAGAAGGCCATGGAATTTTTCCAAAAGATGGCCAACAACAATCAACGTTGGTCCTCGAGTTGACATCGCCCTGTGAAGGCTGTTGAGAAAGTAGTGGAGAAAAAGGCCGCTAATGAACCTGATTGGGCAGCCAAGGTGAAGAAACTGCGAGAGGACTTCGCTACACTGAAATTGGAAAAGACAGTTGCTGTAATAAAGCTTGTGCAAGCTCCACTGGAAGGGGATTGTGCCGATGTGAATTTTGTCCAAAGGGGCGGTTACCAAAACAATTACCGTGGAGGATACCAGCAGCACAATCAGCCCTACAACTACAATCATGCTAGGAACCATCCTGGATTTTCCTATGCGAACCCACAAGCTGTGGTACAGCCACCACCTGGATTTGCAGTGCAAGATGGAGCAGTGGTGGAAAAGAAGAAGACAAATCTCGAGGAGATTTTGGCTAAGTTCATGCAGGGGTCCACTGATAAAGTGAGCAAACTGGAGCAAGAAATCTCAAGCATGAATACTAAAGTAGACCAGGTGCAGAAGCACGTGCAGATTATAGAAACCCAGGTCAGCCAGATTGCCGATACCCTCGGAGCCCAGCACAAGCCGGGACAACTTCCGAGCAACACTCAGGTTAACCCCAAGAATCAGAATCAGAGGAATCAAGTGAACGCCATCTCTCTGAGAGGGGGAAAATCGTATGAAGGGCCAAAGCAGGTAGGAAAAGATCCACAGGAGGATGAGGACGTGGAACAGATCGAAGAAGCCGCAGCAGACACATCCACGTCGATCGACGCAGCCACAAAAGCCACGTCGATCAACGTAGATCCATGTCGATCGACGCAGACCCCCAGCCCGGCTGCGAAGAAGCCTCCTCTTCCGTATCCACACGCTTCTTGGAAAATATGAAGAAGGTGCATATCAATATCCCAACCGACTTCGTGGTGCTCGACATGGAAGAAGATAGAAACATTCCACTGATTCTGGGAAGACCGTTCATAAAGACTGGCGGGGCATTAATCGACATTCGAGACGGCAAACTGACATTCCGGGTTAACAATGAGTCAGTCACTTTCTCCATTTATAAAGCAATGCATAAGCACAATGAAGGGAGCTACAAGGAAGAATGGCATATGATCAATTGCTTCAACCCGGTGATGTCTTCTCCATTCGCCTCTCTCAAAAGTGATCCGGATTTTCTGGAGAACTGCCTACAACACTCGCTGTTTTCATCGACTAATTTAGAAGAGGTAGATGATGAAATTGTGGATCTGGTAATGGAGCTGGATGTGTTCGAGGAGATAACTCAGGAAAAGGAGAATAAAAGAGAGCAACTACCAAGCCGCTACAGCCAGAACAAGCCAGGAAAACGTGGAGAGACATCCACGTCGATCGATGCCAGAGACACGTCGATCGACATAGCCTCAGCAATCACGTCGATCGACGCCAAAAGCTCATCGATCGATGCTGGAGAGAAATCAGACATGGAGTTTTCATCGGCCAAAACAACGCGACGTGGAAAAGGGATCGCGGCTATTCTATCCACGTTGATCGATGCAGATCGAGCGTCAATTGACGCGGGTCTGGAAAGGCAGCCATCTAACTCCGATCCGCCAGTTTTGGAACTCAAGACACTCCCGGCACACCTCAGGGGGAATCGGAAAAACTATTGCGAGTCCTAAGGAAATACAAGTTCGCCATTGGATGGACATTGGGGGATATCAAAGGGATCAGTCCTTCGCTTTGCATGCACAAGATCATTCTGGAGGAGAATGCCATGCCAAAGAGATAAGCACAGCGACGACTGAACCCTATCATGCAGGAAGCCGTAAAGAAGGAGGTACTCAAACTCCTAGACCATGACATGATCTACCCGATTTCCGACAGCAAATGGGTGAGCCCTACGCAAGTTGTAGCCAAGAAAGGGGGGATGCAGATCATAACGAATGACAATGGAGAGGAGGTCGCGACAAGACCAGTCACTGGATGGAGATTCTGCATTGACTACCGGGCCCTCAATGCCGCCACGTGCAAGGATGATTTTCCTCTCCCATTCATTGATCAAATGTTAGATAGATTATCTGGTTACCCTTTCTATTGTTTTCTTGATGGTTACTCAGGGTATAACCAAATTGCTGTGGCGCCGGAGGACCAGCACAAGACCGCATTCACCTGTCCGTACGGAGTGTTGGCGTACCAACGGATGCCATTTGAACTGTCCAACGCACCGACGACTTTCCAAAGATGCATGATGGCAATCTTCCACAACTTGATCGAAGATGTCATGGAGGTATTCATGGACGATTTCTCAGTTTTCGTTAGCTCATTTGATGTTTGTTTGCAGAATTTGGCTACTATACTGGAGAGATGCACCGAGACAAACCTATGCTTCAATTGGGATAAATGCCACTTCATGGTGCGAGAAGGAATTGTGCTAGGCCATCGAGTATCAGCTGAAGGACTGGAGGTGGACCGAGCCAAAGTGATAGCCATTGAGAAGATGGCACCGCCAGCAAATGTCAAAGCAGTCCGGAGCTTTCTCGGCCACGCCGGGTTTTATAGGAGGTTCATCAAAGACTTCTCGAAGATATCTCGGCCGTTGTGCAACCTGTTGGAGAAGGATGTTTCCTTCGTCTTTGATGACGAGTGCTTGCAGGCCTTCGAGAGACTAAAGAGGTGCTAGTGACTGCATCGGTCTTGACTTCATCAGATTGGGGTGAGCCTTTCACATTGATGTGCGACGCCAGCGACTACGCTGTTGGGGCAGTCTTGGGGTAGCTGAAAGGAAGGCTCTTCCATGTAATTCACTACGCCAGCAAGAGCATGAATCCAGCGTAGTGCAACTACACCACCACGGAGAAGGAAATGCTCGCTGTAGTGTATGCTTTTGACAAGTTTCGGTCCTATCTGATAGGTTTGAATACAATTGTCTACACTGACCATGCAACTATCAGATATCTGTTCGCGAAGCAAGATGCCAAACCCAGATTAATCATGTGGATACTGTTGCTACAAGAGTTTGACTTGGAGATCAAAGACAGAAAATGGAGCGAGAATGTGATCGCAGACCACTTGTCACGACTTGAGCCACCAGTCGAAGGGGATGATCAGTAGATGAGGATTCGAGAGATGTTCCCTGACAAAAAGATCTATGCTCTTAGGGATTTGAGAGACACGTACGAGTCAAAAACACCTCGGTATGCGGACTTCGCCAACTACTTGGTAGCCGGTGTACTTCCACCGGACTCTTCTCCATATGCAAATAAGAAGTTTCTGCATGACGTCAAATTCTAATATTGGGAGGATCCCTACCTTTGGCGTAGATGTGCTGATGGCGTCATTCGCCGCTGTGTGCCTCAATCCGAGTGGCATCAAATCTACGAAGCTTGCCATTCATCTCCTAGTGGAGGTCATCATTTAGCCAATCGGACGACATTCAAAATTCTTGCGAGCGGATTCTATTGGCCATCCATCTATGAGGTCTGTTGCGGATGGATTACGAGCTGTGATCGTTGCGAGAGGACCGACAACATCTCGTGGAGGGATTAGATGCCACAGACCCTGGTAATTGAAGTTGAAATCTTTGATGTGTGGGGGATCGACTTCATGGGCCCTTTTCCACCATCCCATAGGTTCTCATATATTCTTCTTGCGGTTGATTATGTGTCACGAGGGGTTGAAGCCATTCCAACAGCCACCAACGACTCTAAAGTCGTCATCAAGTTCGTGGAAAAGCTTATGACAAGATTTAGGACGCCAAGAGCCTTGGTAAGTGATGGGGGATCCCATTTTTGTAACAAATAGCTTGCTTCTCTTCTTGCTAGGTACAGAGTCAAGCATAGTGTTACTACCCCATATCACTCTCAAGGGAACGGGCTGACAGAGCTGTCCAACCGTGAAATCAAGCAAAATCTTGGAGAAGACGGTGAAGTAAAGGAAAGATTGGGTTGTGAAGCTCGACGATGCATTATGGGCATATTGCACCACCTACAAAACGCCCATTGGGATGTCTCCATATCAGCTTATTTTCAGAAAATCCTGTCATCTCCCTGTGGAGATGGAGCACAAGGCTTGGAGAGCAGTGAAAGAGCTAAATCTGGATTGGAGGACGGCCGTAGCAGATCGAGCTATGGCACTGAATGAGTTTGAAGACTTCAGGGATGAAGCTTACGAGAACAACATCATATATAAGACGCGCGCTAAGTGGTTCCACGACAGGGGGATTCGCACGCATGTTTGCAATTCAAGTGACAAAGTTCTCCTCTTCAAATCCCGTCTTCGCTTCATGCCTGGAAAGCTACAATCAAAGTGGGTTGGACCATACATTGTAGTTTGCCAATTTTCGAATGGTGTGGTTGAACTGGCTGGTCAAGACGGCAAGACTTTCAAAGTCAACGAGCAGAACCTTAAACCGTACTACACCTCACTTCAAATTTGTGCGGTGGAGAAGTACTACTTGAATCGCCCATGAAAATACAGGTATTGTCGAGCTAGCGACATTAAATCATGCACTTGTTGGGAGGTAACCCAACAACTTACTGTTTTTTTTACTTTTTTTATTTTAGTTCAGTCGATTTGAGTCAATAGGAATTAGAATTTCTTTTCCTAATTTTCGAGTTTTTAGTATTTTTTGTATCTGTTCAGGTCTGCGTCGATCAACGCCAACCTCACGTTGATTGACGCGAGTTTCTGGTCTGTGTCGATCGACGCGGAACCTACGTCGATCGACGCACTCACTTCAAAGGCACGGGTAAGTGGGTTTAAAACCCCTTTTTCTTCATTTTCTCAACACAACACACACACGCACGCCGCGCCTGTCCACTCCAAACACCTAAACTCAAAAAATTTTCCCCATAACTCGCCACTACAAGTCAAGGTATGCCTCCTAGACTCTTTCCCTTCGATTATTTTGTGCTATTTGATGAATTTGTGGATTAAATTGATGAATTCGGACTATTGTGCCCTAGCTTCAAATTTTTGCTCTTTCGTCGATTTCTTTGCACTTCTTGCTCGATTGTTCGATATGGGTCGGTATTTTAGTCGATGTGTTCGCCAAAAGAGAATTTGTAGTCATGGAATTGAATAACTTTGATTCTAGCGTGTTTGGGGATTTTCCTATTTTGCTTGTTTTCTTACTTGCATATTATAGGTCAAAATTGTTTTAATTGGGGGTGTTTATAGATAGAAATAGGTGTAAATTGCTTGATGGTGGAGCCAATTTTATATGGGTAGATGCAATATGAAGCTAATTGTGAGAATTTGGTATTATTGCTTTGGGAAATTTTGTGAAGTAAATGAACACTTGAGGACAGTTTTTTTCCTTCTATCCCTACAGAAACAAATGGCTTTCCAACCAACTTTTGCCAACCCAGAAGCGGAGGCATTCTACACAAAGCTCAGTGGTGAGGACTTCCGAGTCCGACAGACCCTCTTCCCATGCCCGGTGACAATGGAGAAGCTTGGGATTCGGGCAGATGTCGAGGCCCTGCTGGAGAGAGCAGGATGGAGCACTTGGATGACCGAGTGGAGGCCAACATATCCATCGCTCGTGCTGGAGTTCTTTGCATCCCTCCACGTCTACGAAGTCCAACCAGAGTCTGAACCAAGAACCATCAGTTTTCAGCTTCTGAACCAGTACTATGAGCTTCCGAGGGATGTGCTGGATGGCATTTGGGGTGTTCCCAAAACTGGGATGGGTTTTCTTCCCAGGGAGTTCAACATCGTCAAGTTTTGGTGACAAATTGCAGCTGAAGCAGAGGAGAACACAAGAGACTTCAATGTAGGAGGCTTGAAAGCCTCGTCCATTGATAACCCCGTGTTCCGTTATCTTCAGCGGTGCATGGGGGTGTCGATCACCGGCTGCCATGAAAGTGCCAAAGTGCGGTTTGGAGACCTCTACGCCCTCTACTGCATGTTGACCGACGACAGCTTCAGTTTCGCCGCCCTCATCATGGACCATTGGAGACGACAGGTGAAGGCCGCAAAGGGGAACATTTGGAGCGGGGGATTGATTACCCCGATTGCGGTATATGTGGGGATTGACTGACCGACATCGAGAGGCTTGAGGAGACCAGGGGACTCGGCACTGCACGTCTGGTGCAGACAGATGCTTATAGCCTGCGAGAGTGGATGGTCGCTGCGGATGTCCAATGGGGACAAGTTTCCACTCCCTCAACCGAACCTCACTAGTGTCACGGACTACCACCACTGCACCAACTGGTTGATGAGCACCCCCGCCCACATGCAGCTCATGATCGGACCAAATGGGGGAGCTGGCTCTTCCTGCCTCGGTCACCGACCGTGCACCCACGCCCGTAAGGAGGGTCGATGGTAGCGCCGCCATTTGAATACCGAGCAGCCGCAGAATTCACCCCAGCACACAACATGGGGGAAGAGGCACTCGAGGATTAAGAGGCACCCGATGAGGAAGAGCACGAGGAGGGAACAAGTGAGATTCTGGGGTGGACCGGTGGAGCCTCGACCAACCACTTTCTGGGAGAGTCCTCCTCTACCGGAGTGGATCTGGCCATGCTTTATCAGTTCATGCAGCAGCAGGCTGCCAAGCATGCAGCGGAGCGCACCTGTCGGGCCGAGTTTTGCCGACATGTGCATACCAGGCTGGAGACCATCGACAGTCAGATGCAGCGCCTCTTGTTGGACTATTAGTCGGAGTCCAACTACACGCCCCAACTTCGGGAGCGAAATAGGAGAAGCCAAGATCGGCACACCGCCTATGAGGAGATGGAGGACACTCCCGTGGAGGATTGAGGTACCGTTTCACTTTTCCTATCTAACTTTCAAACTTGTCCACTCCTTCGAGTGAAACAAGTTTGGGGGGATGAGGATCGGAAAATTGAAACGTTTTTATTTATTTACTGTTTTATTTTTATTTATTTGTTTATTTTAGTTTCCTAGGTTTTGCACCATCACCATCCTTGTTCTTTTACTTCAATGTGAACAGTTGCTCTCTGCAAGGCTTTTCAGTCAAATTAGTATTTTGAATTCTTGATTTGTGGTACTAGTTCTGAATTGTAGAGTCTTGAGAACTGTTTTAGGAGCTTTTGAACATAGGAAAGTCGGAACTATTTTGATTATGTTGGTGTTGGAAAGTATGACTCATCCTCCCTTAAATAAGAATAGTTGATTGATAATTGAGATATTTACTGATTGAGAATAAAAATCTGTGTGATAGAGTAGCCAATGATAGAAGCTATTTTGCTTGAGGAGTTGATCTTTGAAATATAAATTCTTGCTTGATAACTGTTCAAATTGGGTAATTGTTGAGGAGTAACAAAAATTTTAACCCTGTGTGAAAATTTGAGCCTCTTTTTCATTTGATGAGTGACAAGGTTTTTAGACTTACTTTCTAGAATTTGACAAATTTCTCTCTTGAGGTTGCATTAAGTGTGGTAATAGGGTGAAAATGATTTTAGGCATGTTCTTTCGTAGCCCATCTCCCATACACTAACCTTTAATTTCCACTTGTAGCCCTTTTGAGCCTTGAATAAATTTTCTTCGATTAGAAGGGTTGATGAATAAGAGGATTATTATTTATTGGAAGGTGTGAATTGTGGGATAGTGATGTGAGTCCATGTGCAAAAATAAGGGTTCCCATGGGTAAATTAAGAAAAGAGTGAACATGAGTGGAAAAAGAAAGAATTTTTTTTTCATATGCTTGTAAGTTCACGAAAGTTTAAAATAAGTTCTAAGGGGCCCTGAAAATTATAAGGAAAAAAGAAGGAACAAGATTGCGCATAAGAGAAAAATTTTGTGGTTAAGGCATGCTTGGGTTTTTGAGTTTTAATATCAATATTTTGAGTCACTTAGCCAAATGTATCCCACCTTTTAGGTAAGCCACATTACAAGCAAAATAAGACCTTTCTAATTCATTGAAAAGCCACACTAACAAGCAGTGGAGAGATGAGAAACTTGTCAAACTTATGGTGAGGTAAACTAAAACCTTGAGTGAGTGAAACACAAACCCTTTACTTTTTGAGCGATGAGTGCAAACACTGCCCTGTGAGGTTCCTCCTCAATAATTTAACAATGACAATTTTGTTTGGATTGCATGATTTATGTGAATAAGTGATACTCGGATAGTAAAAGAAGTTTGTGAGGCATTGCATGTTGGGTTTTTACCGTGAACCGAATCACCAAAACCAAACTGAACCGGATCGATCTATGGATATTGCTCATAATTAAATACTCAAAACCCTAGCATGCTCCTATGAATTTAATATGAAGTTTGTGGATTGAGAGATTACCGTAATTCAGTAGTGTCTGTACCGATCTTTTGCGTTTGAATTCCAAGAACCAATTCAACCACGCAATCCGATTTTATCTGCGGAACAAGAAATTAGAAATCTAATTTCTTAGATAAATTCGAAAATCAAAAGAGAGAAGAGAAAAGAAGTTTGTTCTCTAGATCAGATCTTCAGGGCTGTGTCTCAATGCTGTTCAGATCTACTACTGGTGAGGACTCCATAGATCTGTAATCTGAGCAGGACCAGAATCAGAATTCTCCTCCCTCTCACCAAAATCGGCGCCTCCTCTCTCTCACTAGGGTTTAGTGTGTTTCAACTGTATTATGACTTATGAGAGAGAGCTGTCTATTTATAGACCTAGGGTTTGAAACCCTAATGGGCCATTTTGGGCTCAGTTCAGCATATTTAATTGGGCCAGCCCTGGGACCTAATGCAAATAATAAAGTGGGCCTATAAATTAATTAATTCCCATGTCCACAACCCAGGACACAATTAATTAATTAATATTAATTCTTTTTCACCACAGAATTAATACTGACCTACCCCTTTATTACCACGTTATGAGAACGGGCTGCATTAATTGAGAATCCCCATATTTAAGGTTACCGGACATCCATTAATTAATCGGAGCCTCTGACAAGCTCTAACTACAATTAATTAATATCTTATTATTCCTGAGTAGTACCACTCAAACCTTATCACTCGTGCCTGAACTTAATCAGCCTGCAGGACTTTTGCACGATGAATGTTATTGAGCTCCTCAGGGAATGTCCCCATCCTATTACTCGGATATGGTTACCTAAGTTCAGTCTCAGGCAGTACTACACGAACTGCTGTTACCCAAGATGCGGATATATGAGCGCGCTGTGTTGGCTCTCCCCCATGGCAAGTCAAAGCAACAGTCAACCCGTGCAAACCCCTGAACCTTCGTTAGGGTTTGGACTTAATCAATATAACGAGATCTTTTATTCACTGATGTCAGACAGATGAATATATCTCACTGCGGTCCATCAATACGCCACCTCTGCGTACCAGCATGTCAAGTAACCAAGACAGACTACTTATTCCGATAATGCCGCAGCCATCCGGACAGACGTATCCTCATACGTTGTGTCGGCTGTGATCATGTTTATGTCTCACTAGGTCAAGTGATCATACTGTCTTCTGCGATCTACAACACGCCGTATGATCGTCCCTATCGGTGAGACAAGAGGATACCATTGTTCATACATGTACGATTGTTAACAGATAGGAGAAATAAACCGTTGTATACACATTGTAATAAATGCTTTCAGTATACAAAACCCATCAATCTCCCACTTATACTCAAAGCATAACTAAGCTATTACAGAGTATACAGTCCGTCTATCTAGTCTGCTGTCTTTAACCACTATCAGTGGTCGGCAACCACCTCAGACCCAGCTCACGAATATGTCTTTCGTAAACTTTCTGCGGCAAGCTCTTTGTAAACGGATCAGCAAGATTTTCAGCAGTGTCAATCTTTTTAATCAGCACATCGCCCCTCGATACGATTTCTCGTATGATATGGTACTTTCTCTCTATGTGTTTGCTTGCCCTGTGAGACCGCGGTTCCTTTGAGTTTACCACCGCACCAGAGTTATCACAATAAATTGTAATGCTCCTCGGCAAACTCAGGATCACGCCCAACTCTAAAAGGTAGTTCTGGAGCCACACCCCCTCTTTCGAGGCATCAGAGGCGGCGACATATTCCGCCTCCATGGTGGAGTCAGCAATGCATTTCTGCTTTGAGCTCCTCCAAGATACAGCTCCACCTCCCAGGGTAAACACATAACCTGAGGTCGATTTCTTCTCATCCTGGTCTCCTTGGAAATTCGAGTCCGTATAACCCACAGGGCACAAATCCTCACTTTGATAAACTAGGCAGAAATTCCTAGTTCTTTTCAAATACTTGAGGATATGCTTTACAGCAGTCCAGTGCGCCTGTCCAGGGTTAGACTGATATCTAGCTACCATGCCAACGGCATAACAGATATCTGGCCTGGTACACAGCATCGCATACATGAGACTACCCACAACCGAAGCATATGGTACAAGACTCATTTCGTCTTTCTCCCACTGTGTCTGAGGACATTGCCCACTAGAAAGACGAATGCCATGTCTGAAAGGTAGCAAGCCTTTCTTGGCGAGTTGCATGCTGAACCGGGCTATCACAGTATCCACATAGGATGCCTGGGATAAGCTCAACATTCTTCTTTTACGATCTCGTAAGACCTTAATCCCAAGAATATAGCCAGCTTCACCCAGATTCTTCATTTGGAACTGTTCGGATAACCAAACCTTGATTTCGGACATCACTCCCTCGTTGTTTCCAAATAGGAGTATGTCATCAACGTATAGTGCAAGGAAGACCACGCTCCCACTGACACAAAGTCGGTAAACACAACTTTCGTTTTTCAACTGTGCAAATCCATAGGATTTAATCACATCATTGAAACGTAAGTTCCACGACCTTGAAGCTTGCTTAAGTCCATACAAGGACTTCTTAAGCTTCCAGACAAGATGTTCTTCGCCCTTGCTTATGTAACCCTCGGGTTGCTGCATATAGATGTCCCTACCTTCTTCAAGGTAACCGTTTAGAAAAGCGGTTTTGACATCCATCTGCCAGATCTCGAGGTCCATATGCGCAGCTATGGAAAGGAGTATCCGGATGGATTTGAGCATGGCTACGGGTGAAAAGGTTTCGTCATAGTCAATGCCCTCTTTCTGACTATAACCCTTTGCCACCAGCCTGGCCTTGAAAGTCGTAATCTTTCCATCCGCCCCTTTCTTTCTTTTGTATACCCATTTGCACGCTATGGCCCTAAAGCCATCCGGCAAATCAGTTTTCTGGTATACATCCATAGCGGTTATGGATTCAATCTCAGAATCCATGGCGACTTGCCATTTGGCAACATCCTTGTCTTGCACTGCCTCTTCGTAAGTCAGCGGGTCAGAGTCCTCATGTCCGTCTTCTGGGCTCAAGTCCGAAGACTCACCCACAAACATGTACCTTTCCGGCTGGAAAATAACTCTCCCACTGCAACGAGGCATCGGTGCCGTGTCAGTAGTAGGTGCAGTGACTTGTGGTCTTGCACCTTGCACTGAAGAACGTGTCTGTGGTGCTGTACCTCTCACAGGTGCACCCACATCTACACGTTCCCTTTCCCTTGGAATTGCATTCTCGTTCTCAATTTCTTGAAGAACGACATCACTCCTTGACCTGTGATTACTCACATACTCGTCCTCCAAGAATCTAGCATTGGTGCTAACAACGACTCTTTGACTCTCAGGACAGTAAAAGTAACCACCTTTCGTTTTTCCTGGGATACCCTATGAACAACATTACTTTTGACCTGCTTTCTAACTTATCAGGTTCCTTCGACAGTACGTGTGCCGGACAACCCCATACTCTAAACTTGCACAAACTGGGTTTGCGACCAAGGAAGAGTTCAGCAGTCGTCTTAGGAACTGATTTAGAAGGCACCACATTAAGTACGTAAGCTGCTGTCTCCAATGCGTAGCCCCAAAACGAAATTGGTAAGTTTGCATAACTCATCATTGACCTTACCATCTCTAGAAGAGTCCTATTTCTTCTTTCAGCTACACCGTTTTGCTGGGGAGTACCCAGTGCAGTCCATTGGGATGTAATCCCATTTTCTGACAAATACTGCAGAAACTCGTTACCGAGGTATTCGCCACCGCGGTCAGATCGCAGCGACTTGATAGTTTTCCCGACCTTCTTTTCTACCTCAGCCTTGAACTCTTTGAATTTCTCAAAGCATTCAGACTTGTAGCGAAGCAGGTAAACGTATCCGTGCCTTGAGTAATCGTCAATGAAAGTGATGAAGTACTCGTACCCTCCACGAGCCTGCGTGGACATCGGTCCACACAAGTCAGAATGGATCAACTCCAACACATCCTCTGCTCGAGACTGACTAGCCTTGAAAGGCCTAGTTGACATCTTGCCCTCGATGCAGGATTCGCAGACTTGATAAGGTACAGCCCGGACTAAGTCCAATGTACCGACATCTGCAAGTCTTTGAATCCGCTTCAAGCTGATGTGACCCAGTCTCAAGTGCCAGAGATATGTAAGATCCTCATCAGAAGAAGTAAGTTTTCTCTTCCTAGGATTATCAATTACGGATGAATTACATGCAATACTTGCGGACATATTTTGATCGAAGTAGCATAAAGAGTACAAATCAACACAACGGATAACATTGTTATTGCCAATGATAAAATCATAAATAACAAATATCCATAGAAAGTTGATAAAATTTGTCTTGCCGATAAACCACGGCCCACAAATAAACTCTCAAATGTACTTAAAACATCAAAATATGAGGAAAAGAAAACTCCATGAAGCTTCGTCATAAAACGTTGCCTTCATCCAGTTTGGTATCTTCTTGCCATCACTCACCAGCCTTGTCGGCACGGTCCCCTGCAAAGTACAACAACATGATCAACAAGTCAGTGCTTACAGCTCTAGAAGAGCAACAACTAACTCTAATCATGCTTACAGTTATACATGCAAAATGGCATACCTTGTCTAGCTTTGTTGGCTTGGCAATCTTTCCTCCAATGTCCTTTCTTACCACACCTGAAGCACCTGTCCCTTTCAGTCGCCACCTTAGGCTTTTTCCCAGTCCCACCATCTTTCATAGGTGTCTTCTTGGCCCATTTCTTAATCCCTTTCTTCCGCTTCATACTTTTCGGTACAGCAGAGGGATTACCAGAAGTGGCCAAGGCAACCTTCTGAGGGTTCATGACCGATTCAGCTGCCATCAAGTCATTGAGTAACTCGTTAAGAGTATACTCTTTCTTGTTCATGACAACATTCAGTCTAAAACTCTCAAAGGACTTGGGTAGAGAGTTCAGTATGATATCGACCTTAGCCTCAGCGTCGATACCTCCACCATGCACTGTCAGTTCATCCATGAGGTGAGTCATGGTAACCACGTGCTCTCTCACTGAGGTGCCATCAGTCATTTTCTTACTCACAATTTCTTTTATGAGATTGAACCTGACGGCTCTATTAGTCTCCCCACAGGTCGCCGTCAGACTTAACATAATGTCATAGGCATCCCTATGGTGCTGATGCTGCTGCTGCAAGACTTTCGACATAGTGGTCATCATGTAGCACTTGACTACATTGTTCGATTTCTCCCACTTGTTATAATAGTCTATATCCTCTTGAGAGGACTCAGCAGTTGGCACTATGGGACGAAGTACTTGCAGAACGAACATATGTTCTTCTGCAATCAGTTAGAGTGTTTTGTGCGAGAATGTTGATCACATTAGACATAGACATATCTGAGACAATAAAGAATCTTAAATAAGAACATACATGTTGAACTTCGAAAACAAATGCATTGAAAACCTTTTAATAAATCAAATACAAATGTTTTCCACTAATTGCCCAAGAGTACCCACCGCAAGCTACACTCGTAGACGTTTACGATGTCACCCTCAACCAGAACTGCGGTTTTTAAGCCCCAATCCATTTAATTTCACTACCATGTCAGGATGCTTTTGACACTAGAAATTAATAATTAGTGAAAACCTTAGACCAAGCCATCTCTCAAGAACAGGGATGCAATTCTTGCATTATATTCTAAGAAGCTTCTAAGCAATTAACCACAAATTTAACTCCGGCCAAAAGAGACAGTTTAGCATGGCACGTAACCATACCGCACAACCCTTAAAGCTTTTGTTATCTTTAATTTAAATCAATCCTAGAATACTTGTGAAAGAGGTCTACGCAAGCTACACTCGTAGACGTTTACGCAAAGCCCTCCCACTATTCACATGATTTAAATTGTTTTTCTAGAAATCCCAACAACCGTACCCATGCACCTCCGGGAACTAGCAAGCTACACTCATAGACGTTTACTAGAACGAGAGATACACTTACAGCCTAGGACCGCTTTGTGGAGGTCTATTGATTTTAAAAAATTTGCTTAGTATTTTTCTTTTAAAAGGTTTCTTTATGCGCACACATAATTTCCTTTTGTCATTATATTTTCCAAATTTTTGCATGTAATAATACAAACCCAAAAATTCCCAAAATATAATCCAACAAAAAAAATTAATCACATAAGCATGCTTGGAAAGCTGTAAATAATAAAAGCAGTAAAACATGCTTTTCCTATTATCTACACATGCTTAATTGCGCACATAAATAAATCACATATCATACGAGGACAATTAAGGCAAACAAAAATTCCTCGTGGCCCCAAAATAAATAGAAAATAAAATCTATCTATTACAAATTGAATTTTGAATTAATTTGGATAAATCCAAATCTTTTCAAATCTTCCAAATCTTCAAGAGGCCTTCAAATTTGGATACACCAAATCTTTTGGATTTTTAGGCCTTTGTGATCTGATGATTTGCCCTAACCCTAATGCAAACCTAGGGTTTACACAGGATTACACAAACCACCAAAACACGAGCCACCGCGACGGGACAGCAGCAGCCGACGACGACCGAAACCGCCGCCGACCGCCGATTGCCGCCGCCGCCGCGTGCGCCCCACGCCGCGCACGCTCGCGCGCGCGCCTCGCGTGCACAGCCCCAGCCTAGCCATCGCCCGCGCCGTGCGCGGCCCTGCGCCGCCGTCGCCCGCGGCTTCACGCGCGCGGCCGCCTGCCGCCGCCGTGCACCGCCCTTCGCCGGCTCCGTCTTCGTTCTTCGTCCTCGACCCGTTCAAAAATTTGAAAATTACAGAAAATTCTATTCTATTACAATTTTCAAAACTATTCTAATCACG
>JAPKLW010000106.1:427799-453977 GCA_026898455.1 Plectranthus barbatus | reverse complement strand
TATTACAATTTTCAAAACTATTCTAATCACGAATTTTCTCGTGATTTTACAAAATAATTCAGCCCTACACGGATAAACCACCGCGGGCTGAATCAACGGGTTGCCACGAGGAACAAAAACCAACATCCACAATAATAAATTCATACATGCATATTATCGAATTTAATTATGAACAACAGAGCCATAAATCTGAAACCTGGCTCTGATACCAATTGTTGGGTATTTACCGTGAACCGAATCACCAAAACCAAACTGAACCGGATCGATCTATGGATATTGCTCATAATTAAATACTCAAAACCCTAGCATGCTCCTATGAATTTAATACGAAGATTGTGGATTGAGAGATTACCGTAATTCCGTAGTGTCTGTACCGATCTTTTGCGTTTGAATTCCAAGAACCAATTCAACCACGCAATCCGATTTTATCTGCGGAACAAGAAATTAGAAATCTAATTTCTTAGGTAAATTCGAAAATCAAAAGAGAGAAGAGAAAAGAAGTTTGTTCTCCAGATCAGATCTTCAGGGCTGTGTCCCAATGCTGTTCAGATCTACCACTGGTGAGGACTCCATAGATCTGTAATCTGAGCAGGACCAGAATCAGAATTCTCCTCCCTCTCACCAAAATCGGCGACTCCTCTCTCTCACTAGGGTTTAGTGTGTTTCAATTGTATTATGACTTATGAGAGAGAGCTGTCTATTTATAGACCTAGGGTTTGAAACCCTAATGGGCCATTTTGGGCTCAATTCAGCATATTTAATTGGGCCAGTCCTGGGACCCAATGCAAATAATAAAGTTGGCCTATACATTAATTAATTCTCATGTCCACAACCCAAGACACAATTAATTAATTAATATTAATTCTTTTTCACCACAGAATTAATACTGACCTACCCCTTTATTACCACGTTATGAGAACGGGTTGCATTAATTGAGAATCCCCATATTTAAGGTTACCGGACATCCATTAATTAATCGGAGCCTCTGACAAGCTCTAACTACAATTAATTAATATCTTATTATTCCTGAGTATTACCACTCAAACCTTATCACTCGTGCCTGAACATAATCAGCTTGCAGGACTTTGGCACGATGAATGTTATTGAGCTCCTCAGGGAATGTCCCCATCCTATTACTCGGATATGGTTACCTAAGTTCAGTCTCAGGTAGTACTACACGAACTGTTGTTACCCAAGATGCGGATATACGAGCGCGCTGTGCTGGCTCTCCACCATGGCAAGTCAAAGCAACAGTCAACCCGTGCAAACCCCTGAACCTTCGTTAGGGTTTGGACTCAATCAATATAACGAGATCTTTTATTCGTTGATGTCAGACAGACGAATATATCTCACTGTGGTCCATCAATACGCCACCTCTGCGTACCAGCATGTCAAGTAACCAAGACAGACTACTTATTCCGACAATGCCGCAGCCATCCGGACAGACGTATCCTCATACGCTGTCTCGACTGTGATCATGTTTATGTCTCACTAGGTCAAGTGATCATACTATCTTCTGCGATCTACAACACGCCGTATGATCATCCCTATCGGTGAGACAAGAGGATACCATTGTTCATACATGTACGATTGTTAACAGATAGGAGAAATAAACCGTTGTATACACATTGTAATAAATGCTTTCAGTATACAAAACCCATCATTGCACACTTGTATCTGCATGAGATTTGATTTCTTATCTGTGAATTGATCAAGGACGATCAATGGTTTAAGTTTGGGGGAGTTGATAAGTTAGTATTTTTACCAACTTATCTTTGGGTTCTTTGACTATTTGGGTGATGTTAGAGTTGTTTTACGTGTTTTATTGTGCATGAATTGGTTTTTATGCTTGTAATGTTGTGATTTATAAATTATGCAGGTTTTGAGTCAGAAACAGGGAAGAAATCAAAGGACGCTCGAGTTCCAGACCTGCGTCGATCGACACCAAAGGCATGTCGATCGACGCAGCTACTCGGAGGGATGATTGACGTGAGATCGACACAAGACAACGGAGGCCAGGTCCACATTGATCGACACACATCCTGCGTCGATTGACGCAGGTCCTTCATGAGCATCGATCAACGTGAGTTTCTCCGTCGATCGACGTGAAGTCGGGAAATCCTAATCTGATCCTGATTTGAAGATTTAGATATATCTAATCTTAGATACTACATGATACATCTATCACAACTATATAAAGCCATGTACAATTCAATTTTGAGTGTGTAGAATTTTAGAGTTGAAGATTTTAGAAGAATTCCAAGAGTTTTATGTTTTATGGTTGAAGACAGATATTTGTGGGAAGACATCTACACCCAGTTTTTATGCAATTCATGTTTTTTTATTTACCTATGATGATTTTATTCATGAATATGTGCAACTAACTTCCTTCGCAGATTCTAGGGTTTCGAACTATCAATGTATGCATGTTAGATTAATTGAATTAATTTTTCTTTCCCATCGTAGTTTGTGAATTATGTGCTTATTCATAATCTTGAGTTGCTAGCCACATCTTAGGATTAATTAGTTAGGAATTAAAGACGTAACTGTAATAGTTTTCAATGGAAAGAGTTTTCACAATATAATTTAATTTCTTGTCTGAACAGATGGAAATAGATTATAGGAATAGATCCGTAGATTCTTGGAGTAAATTAATTAATCTTGAGACCGAACGGAGATAGATAATTGATTAATCAACTTTATGAATTGTCTAACAAAGAAGTTCAAAATACTTTTCTGATGTTTCACTACGAATGGGAATTAAATTGGGAATTAATCAATTTGTTCATACATGTAATACTTGATAGGTAGATATCCCTGGAATCTGTACTTCTCATATTTGCTTCCATCAAGTTATTTTGTTTTCCTATTTGAATTTGAATTTGCAAAATTAGTTTGAAATCCAAAACCAAAATCTGAATTACCCCTAACCAGTATTTTGAGAAACTATGTTTTAGTAATTAAGGTTTTTCGTTACTTCTTTCCCCTGGGATTCGATAATTTTATTTGTCGCTTTATTATTAGCTCTGCTAAATCGCTAGTAAAATAATTCTTCGATCAGTGGTCCGCAGCGGCAGCCCCGCAGCGCGTGTGTGCATGCACAGGCGCGGCCGGCTGACCGGCGGTGGCGGCGGCGGCGGGCTGCTGCTGCTACTGCGGTGGTGGTTCATGATTTGATGTTTGGTGCAATTCCGTTTTAAACCCTAGAGTTTGTAGTTGGATTGTGAGACCAATTTTCAAATCACAAAACCCTAGATCGAAAACGATTTGGTGGTTGAGAATATCAAGGCCCTTGAAGATTTGTGAAAGATTTGGGGGTATCCAAATTCAAATTTCAAATTTCAAATTTTGTAGTAGATAAGATTATTTTTATTTTCCTGTTTAGGGGCCACGAGTAAATTTTGTTTGGTTTTATTGCCCTCGTATGATATGTGATTTATTATTTACGCAATAAGCATGTGTAGATAATAGGAAAGCATGCTATTCTGCTTTATTATTTACAGTTTTAAAAGCAAGCTTGTGTGATTAATTTATTGTTGAATTATATTGGGAATTTTTGGACTTGTTTAATTACATGCAAGAGTTTGGGAAAATATAATGACAAGAAATTATTTATGAGCGCATTTAAAAAACCTTTTGAATCAAAAATACTAAGAGAATTTTTTAATTGAAATCAATAGACCTCCACAAAGTGATCATTTCCTGTAAGTGTATCTCTCGTCTTGGTAAACGTCTACAAGTGTAGCTTGCAAATTCCCGGAGGTGAATGGGCTGCAGTTGTTGGGATTTCTAGACAAACAATTTAATCAAGTGAATAGTGAGAGGGTTTTGCATAAACGTCTATGAGTGTAGCTTGCGTAGACCTCTTTCACAAGTATTCTAGGATTGATTTAAATTATAGATAACAAAAGCTTTAAGGGTCGTGCGGTATGCTTACGTGCCATGCCAAACCGTCTCTTTTGGCTAGAGTTAAATTTGTGGTTAAGTTCTTAGAAGCATCTTAGAATATAATGCAGTTGCTGCTTCCCTGTTCTTGAGAGATGACTTGGTCTAAGGTTTCAAAATAATTATTAGTTTCATGTGTCTAAGGACTCCTAACATGGTATGAAATTAAAGGATTGGCGCTTAAAATCCGCAGTCTGGTTGAGGGTCATATCGTAAACATCTACGAGTGTGGCTTGCGGTGGGAACTCTTGGGCTATTAGTGGAAAATATTTGTATTTGATTTATCAAGAGGTTTTCAATGCATTTGTTTTCGAATGTTTTGCATGTATGTTCTTATTTAGATTATTTATTTGTTTCAGATATGTCTATGTCTAATGTCATCATATTCTTGCAAAAAATTCTTTAACTGGTCCAAACTTCCTGGAATGGAAGCGCAATCTTGAATGTATTCTGATTGTAGAAGAACATATGTTTGTTCAGCAAGTACTTCGTCCTGTAGTGCCCACTGCTGAGTCCTCTTAGGAGGAAGTAGACTATTACAACAAGTGGGAGAAATCAAAAAATGTAGTCAAGTGCTATGACATTAGTCGAAAGTCTTACAGCAACAACATTAGCACCATAGGGACGCCTATGACATTATGGCCAGCCTGGAGGCAACTTATGGGGAAACTGATATAGCTGTCAGATTTAGTCTCATGAGGGAAATCGTGAGTAGAAAAATTAGTGATGGTAGCTCAGTGAGAGAGCACGTAGTTTCCATGACTCACCTCATGGATGAGCTGACTATGCACGGTGGAGGTATTGACGTTGTGGCCGAAGTCGATATCATACTGAACTCTCTACCCAAGTCCTTTGAGAGTTTCAAAATGAATGTTGTCATGAACAAGAAAGAGTATACTCTTAACAAGTTACTCAATAACTTGATGACAACGGAATCAGTCATGAATTCTCGAAAGGTTATCTTAGCTACTTCTGGTAATCACTCTGCTATATTGAAAGGTATGAAGCGGAAAAGAGGGATTAAGAAGAAAGCTATAAAGATAACTGCAAAGGACATGGAGGCTGACAAGAAAGCTGAGGGTTGTAACTATGAAGGACAAGTGTTTCAAGTGCGGTAAGAAAAGACACTGGAGGAAAGATTATCAGGCCGATAAATCTAGACAAGGTATGCCATTTGCATGTATAACTAAAGCATGATTAGAGTCCATCCTTGCTCTTTAAAGAGCGGTAGAGACTGACTTGGTAACCATGTTGTTGTACTTTGCAGGGAACCGTGCCGATAAGGCTGGACAGTAATGGCAAGAAAATACTAGCTGCGTGTAAGGCAACGTTTCAACGGAGCCGCATGAAGTTTTCTTTCTCCTTATTTTTTGATGAATAAAGTAATTTTGAGAGTTTTATTTTGGGCCGTATTTTTCCAGCAAGACAAATGTTTATCAGCTTCGCATGGATATTTTTGTTATTTATGATAGTTATTTATTTCTGTCATTGGGAATAACAATGTTATCTATTTTTGTGATGTTGATCAACTCTCTTTATGTTGCTTACTTGCATCAAAACCATCCTTGAATTTTGCATGTAATTCATTTGAAATTGATAATCCTAGAAAGAGAAAGTTTATTTCTTCTGATGAGGATCTTACATATCTCTGGCACTTGAGACTGGGTCACATCAACTGGAAGCAGATTCAACGACTTGCAAATGACGGTACATTGTATTTAGTCCGGCCTGTACCTTATCAAGTCTGCGAATCCTGCATCGAAGGAAAGATGTCCTCTAGGCCTTTTCAGGCTATTCAGTCTCAAGCAGAGGATGTGTTGGAATTGATCCATTCTGACTTATGTGGGACCATGTCCACACAGGCTCGTGGAGGGTAAGAGTACTTTGTCCCTTTCATTGACGACTACTCGAGATACGGATACATTTACCTTATTCGCTACAAGTCTGAATGCTTTGAGAAATTCAAAGAGTTCAAGGTCGAGGTAGAAAAGAAGGTCGGAAAAACTATCAAGTCATTGCGATTTGACCGCCGTGGCGAATACCTCTGGAACGAGTTACTGCAATATTTGTTAGAACATGGGATTACATCCTAGTGGACTGCACCGGGTACTCCCCTGCAAAATGGTGTAGCAGAAAGAATAAATAGAATTTTTTTGAGATGGTGAGATCAATGATGAGTTATGCAAGCTTACCCATTTCGTTTTGGGATACGCATTGGAAACAACAGCTTACGTCTTGAACCTGGTGCCTTCTAGATCGGTTCCTAAGACACCTTGTGAATTCTTCCTTGGACGCAAACCCAGTTTGTGCAAGTTTAGAGTATGGGGTTGTCCGGCACACGTGCTGACGAAGGGACCTGATAAGATAGAAAGCAGGACCAAGGTAATGTTGTTTATAGGGTATCCTAGGCAAACGAAAGGTGGTTACTTTTACTGTCCTGAGAGTCAGAGAATCGTTGTTAGCACCAACGCTAGATTCTTGGAGGACGAGTATGTGAGAAACCACAAGACAAGGAATGATATAGTTCTTCGAGAAATTGAAGAATAGAATGTGATTCCAAGGGAAGGGGAACGTGAAAACGTGGGTGCACTTATGAGAGGTACAGCACCACCGGCGTTTTTCAGTGCAAGGTGCTGAACCACAAGTTGCTGCACCAACTGCTGACACGACACCGATGCCTCATTGCAGTGGAAGAGTTATTTTCCAGCTGGAAAGATACATGTTCGTAGGTGAGTCTTCGGACTTGAGCCCTTATAATGGACATGACGACTCTGACCTACTGACCTACGAAGAGGCAGTGCATGACAAGGATGTAGCTATGCTCAAATCCATGCGGATACTTCTTGCCAGAGCAGCGTATTTAAACCTCAAGATTTGGCAGATGGATGTCAAAACCGCTTTTCTAAACGGTTACCTTGAAGAAGGTAGGGACATCTATATGCTGCAACCCGAGGGTTATATGTGCAAGGGCGAAGAACATCTTGTCTGGAAGCTTAAGAAGTCCTTGTACGGACTTAAGCAAGCTTCAAGGTCGAGGAACTTACGTTTCAACAATGTGATTAAATCTTATGGATTTTCACAGTTGGAGACTCAATAACATCTTTATTCTCATGAGGATCTTACATATGTTTAGTACTTGAGACTCAATCGCATCAGTATAAAGAGGATCAACCGACTGGAAGATGATAAAATCTTGGACAATGTCCTGATGGTTCCTCATCAAGTCTACAAATCGAGAAGCTGCGTCGACAGACGCCAATCAGAAGCGATCGACGAAGGGCAAGAACTCCCGTCGATCGACATGAATCAGAAGCGATCGACGCGGAGGTGTCTGCTGGAGCGGAAATTTGAGGAAAAATAGATTTATTCATATCTTTAGCCCTATATTTGATAGGATACGCATCCACCACTATAAATACTTATGTAAATTCGATTTTTCATAATCCCCTATTGCATACAATCATATTTTAGAGTTTTTAAAGTTTGGAGACTTGGGGAACACGAAACCCTTTATTTTTCTTGTAAGTTCTTTTATGTTTACGCAATTTAATATGTTTTCTTTTGGATTTCTATCTACGATGAGTGGCTAGAAACCCTAGCGGGTTCTAGGGGTTGATATTATTATGGATGCATGTTAGGATTAATTAATTAGTTTCATGATTCCTGTGTTTATTTTCAATTCTAGATTAATTCAAGGACCGAGAGGTGACGATTAATTTAGATGTCTAGCTATTGATAGAAGGACCGAGAGGTGAATATTAATAGTGGGAATAGGAATACATGATACGTTCTACACTATCCAAACAGATGTACTAGATGTAGGAATTGAACTGATTTGCTTATCGGATTGACTAGTTTGGTGTACTTTGAGACCGAGCGGAGATGAGTCACTAATTAGTAATCTAGGTTATATTTGCCAAACAAGGAGATATAGCATCATTGCAGTATTCCACCTGTTAAATTAATTGATTCCTACATGTTATCCATAATAAGAGTTCTTCCCTAGAATCTGTGTTCTTTAATTCGCTTTCCAAAACTCCTTTAATTTTCAAGTATTGTTATCTTTATTTTCCAAACAAAACCCTGATTTTGAATTCCTCAAACAATGAATTTTAGAACCATAGCTAGTACATAGGATAATTTCCCCATACAATTCCCCTGGATCGATAACCTTAGGGTTTACAAATTTATTTGCCGCTGTTATTATAATTAATCTGTTAGAAATAGCAGCGATCAGGCAATTCCTTTGAAACAACGGTGTACCTGCTTAACCTAATACCTTTTAAATAAATATCGAAGACTCCCTTGGTACTCTGGTGTAAAAGTCTGGCATGACCAAAATAAGGGTTTGGGGTTGACCAACTGTGTTGTCAAATGAACGTGATTAACTATAATGTAGGTGTAAGCTAATGTTGTTCGTAGTATACTATAAGCAAACGAAAGATGGTTATTTCTATTATCCTGAGGATAAAAAAGTTGTTGGTAGCACTAATCCAAGATTCTTGGAGGTAGATAGCGCAATTCCATCCGAAATGCCCTGTGTGGAGGTAGATGCACCTAGTGTTGGTGAGGCACTACTTACACGACCACCAATGCAAGGAGTAAAACCACAAGGTACTGTACCCACTGCTGATGTAGCACCAATGCCTCGTCATAGTGGGAGGGTTGTTCGACAGCCAATAAGGTACATGTATGTAGGAGAGTCTTCTGACTTGATCCCAGAAGATGGACTGGATGATACTGACCCATGGATATATGATGAGGCAATATTCTTTAAAGATGCGTAACAAGTAGCGCATCACCATAGATCCTAAAATAGAATTCATAAAAACTATAGATGTGTACAAGAAATTGGATCTGTCATATGGCTTTCGAGCCATATGCTGCAAGGGGTATACACGAGAAATAAATGAGCAAATGGAGAAGTAACAACTTTTAAAGCAAGGTGGTGGCAAAGGGTTATAACTAGGAGGGCATAAACTATGACGAGACCTTCTCACTAGTAGCCATGCTCAAATCTATTTGGATACTCCTTGCCACAGTAACACATATGGATCTAGAACTCTGGCAGATGGATGTTAAAACCACATTCTAAATGGGTACCTTGAGGAATGTTACGACATCTACATGAAACAACCAAAAGATATGTGCATAATGGTGAAGAACATCTTGTCTGAAAGGTTAAGAAGTCCTATTATGGACTTAAGCAAGCTTCCCAATCATAGAACTTACATTTCAATGAAATGATTAAGTCCTATAGATTTTAAAGTGTTCGAATGAGAGTTGTATGTACCGATTATGTGTCACTGGTAGCATGGTATTTCTTACACTATATGTGGATAATATTCTCCTAATTGGCAAGATTGTGGTGATTTATCAGACATAAAGGGGTGGTTATCTTAATAGTTCCAGATGAACGACCTAGGAGATGCTGGGTACATCCTTGATATTAGAGTCTTGCATGATTTCAAGAAAACGATGTTAGATCTATCTCAAGCTTCATTTGTAGATACTGTGATTGATCGCTTTAGTAAGCAAACCAACAAGAAAGACTTTCTACCGGACATAACATTAATATTTTTAAGGATCGGTGTCTTGAGACACGAAAGGAGAACAATGAAATGAGTCGAGTTATGTATGCATCTGCAGTCAAAAGTCTCATGTATGTTATGCTATGCATGAGACCAGATATCTGCTATACCTTGGGCATGGTAGCAAGATATCAGTCTAACCTTGCAATCGCACATGACTGCGGTAAAAGACATACTTAAATATTTGAAAAGATTAGAGACTATTGTCTCATCTATCATTGTGATAGTTTAATCCCTGTAGGTTGTACGGATTCGGATTTTCAGACTGATCGCGACTAGAAGAAATCGACCTCTGGCTATATGTTCACCTTGGGTGATGGAGCTGTATCATGGAGGAGTGCGAAGCAAAAATAGGTCGCAGACTCCACCATGGAAGCTTTATATGTTGTAGCTTCAAGAGCTTTAAAACATGAATTATGGTTATGGAACTACCTTAGAGTTGGATGTGATCCCTCATTTGCTTAGGACTATCTCGGTGTATTGTGATAATACTGGTGTTGTGGAAAACTCAAAGAAATCCCGAACTCACAAGGCAACTAATCACATAGAGACAAAATACCATATCATACGAGAAATTGTAGCGAGAGGTGATGTGCTAATTGAGAAAATTAACACAAATGATAATTTAGTGGATCCATTTACAATGGGCTTACCACATAAGGTTTACGAGGTGCATGTTCGTAACCTAAGACTGAGGTTGAATCCAGCTACTTGGTGCTCAATGTAATAGCTCAATTAAGATAGACACTCTGTATACTCTGGAATGCACTTTATAATGCTTTGTGTGTAAGTGGGAGATTGACTGAATTGTATACTTAAAGAATTATGATTGGTATGTTATGACCAATTTTTTTAATATACTACCAATCATTATTGTCTTACAACATTGCATCTACTGTTTGAATTAACAAACATACTACGCGGACTACTTTATCTTCTTATCTCGTCAGTAGGAAGATCCTACGATGTGTTATAGATCTTGGAAGATCGTATGGATTATTTGACCTTGCGAGATATAAACAGTTACCACATATGAAACAAATCTAGGATAAATTGTTGGTTTAGGTTGCAGTATGACTTCAAAAGAATTTTGATCTGGATGGCGTGATTGAATCTTAAGCCTAATGAAGGGTCCATAAGTATATACAAACTTGTGTGACACTTTGGTATGCTATGAGGGAGAGTCTTACATGTACTTATATATCTGCATCTTCGGTGATAGCAATTTGTATATAACTTTTGGAACTTGAATTAGGTAACCATATAGAATTTTGGCATTTTCCTGAGTAGCTAAGAAGGTTCATTTTGCTAAACGTTTGTAGGCTGATTAAGTTCAAGCATAAATGAAAAGGTTGAATGGTACAATTCAGGAATAAAGGATGTTGATTAATTTTGGAACTTGTCAGAAGCTCAAATTAATTAATGAATATTTTTAATCTTAAATATTGAGGATATACCGAGCCTATGCAACCCATTCCTCATAACGTAATAATAAAAGGATGGGTTAGTATTGATTCTTTTGTGGGATGAATATTAATTAATTAATTATGTTAATGGTTGAACATGAAAATTAATTACTTTAAAGACCATCTTTATTCATTTCATATTGGTCCCTGGTCTGATTCATAGAAAGTTCTAAGGCCAATATGATTGGGTACTATTTTTAAATATCACTTTATCTTAAAAAATTAAAATATAAGTTACAACTCAAGAACTAAGATTAGATATCTAAAGTGAGAGATGAGTGGCCACATTAGATAAATTCAGAGGGTTTTGGATTTTTGTCTTTCAACCAATCCAGTAGCAATCTTGATTAGATATCCGGATAGAGCGGGGAAACATATCAGATGATCAGATCTGGAGGATTCCTTTCTCCTCTTTATTCTATAGTTATGTATTTAAAGTACTGCTTAAAATCAGATATTTATTTCTTCATCTCGTAGGATTAAATCTATTGCTAGAATGATTCATTGGTTTTAATCCAAGTATTCCTAAACCCTTTATTCAGTAGTCAATCATAATAAGAGCATGTTAGACTTGTTTATTAGACATAGTAATTATTTGTGATATCCATAGACCAATCCAGGGTTTATTTTGATTATGAAATTCAATTAACTTGTGAAAACCCCTACAAATCCTTCCCGGGGCATTGAGTTCGCTTACAATCACATTGAATCTAGCTTCAATGGATTTGATCATTTCTCTGGTAAGCATCTGGAAAGATTCATACTTGTCAAAGCATTCTGCAGCTTATTCCTCTTTATTTGATCTAATTTGTTGCACAAACTCGCCAACTGATTCCATACTTCTTTAGCAATGTTCAAGTGTACAATATCCTCAACCAGGCCTTCACTCAAGGTTTAGTAGATGATATATATAGCTTGATACTCTAGTTGACCTCTCCTCTTGCCTTCATCAACAGTCCACTCGTTGGCAAGCTTTGGTATCAATTCTGGCACGCCATCACCAACTCTAGTGTTGACCTTCATTATTTTGATAGGTCCTTTTGTAAGTACATCCCACATCTCAATGTGAAGACTTCTTTGATTCATGGTGATGCGCTTCTTTCAGCTGGCATACATGCCACACAGAAGGGTAAGGAAATGGATTCAGGTCCAAGATGACACCTAAACAATCAATTAGTAGACCAACAACTCTTATACCACTTCTTGGTCGCAAAAGTTACCATAAAATATATAGCAGAAGTCTTTAATTGTAAATGCAAAAATTGAAGATTACACTATCTGTTTTGTTACTATTTAAAATAGATTAAGTCTCAAGTTGTAGTAGTAACCCTTTTCAAGTATACTCCGATAATTTGACAAGTTATTGGGTATAAAACAAGCAAGCAAGCATATATGATAACTTAAAAAGTTAAAACAAAAAACACAGGATATATAGTAGTTCAGATGCCAAATGATCCTACGTCCACTCTTTGATAAGTTTGATCGGAAAATGACTAAACGATTAATAGTATAGTGTAAAAGGTTTCTTAAGTTCCGGAAAGCTCCAAAGTTCTCCAGCTTTTGGATGGGCTCAGTCTTCAAGCTTTACCATAATCACCTATCGCTGAGCTCTCTGACTGACTTCGATCCAACAAATTTTACCGTTAGCGCGTCACTAAGCTTGAGAAATGGGTGGTGTTTGTGTTGTGATGGAGATCTAGTTGGCAAGATTCGTCAAGATATTTCAAGAAGATTCATTGAAGATATGATTGAAGATTTGATTTGTCTTGATAAGATTTGGTAGTTAGTTATTTGAGTAATTTTGAAATCTATCTTCTAGATATATTTTATTTCCTTATTTTATTAGGATTTGATTTCCTTATTAGATTAGGATTTGATTTCCTTATTAGTAATTGAGTTTGCCTACATATAGGCCTTGTTATGAATTAATGTTTTTACTTTTTAGTGTAATAAAATTTTTGAGGTTTTTCTCCTTATATCTGAAGCCTCACGAAATTCTATCCATCCATAGAATTTCGAATTTTGACTTATCATTCGGACTTCCGCATCCGTTTGTGGTGTATTCACTATATCCATCGTTGTTGAAACAAGTTGCTTGTTGGGTCGTAGGGTCTTGTTTTCGTCATTGTCTGCGGTTCTCTAAGGGTTGACTTCAAAGGTGTTGGATTTCCCCATCATATTTGTTTTTTCTATTTCGTTTCCGCATGTGTTGTCTATATTTTCCGTCGATTTCCTGGGTTGCGATCTTAACCTTTCGGCGAGGATCGTATTATTTTTGTACCTAGAGCCAGGTTGTGTCTTTCTTTTCCTTATCATTTTGGTATCAACATCCAAGTCGTGTCTTGCCTTTTCTTTTCCTTTTGGTTCGATTATGTTTCTTATTTTATATCATGTGTCCAATATACAAAAAAAATTGTGTTGTCTTATATTTTTTTATCTTGTTCGTGTCCTTCATCGAGTCTCGTCATTAGTTTTCATTTGTGTTTGGGTAAGTCAAAAAAATAAGAGATAGATGGAAGATTTGAATTATTAATATCATACCATATCTATTCAAATATTCCTTATAATATATTTCCTTATAAATATTTTTCCTTCTTGATTACCAAGTTATTTGGTTTACCTTATTCAAATATTTCCTTATCCATATTTTCCTTCTTGATTACCAAGTAATTTGATAATTTTCTTATGAAAAGAAAAGAAAGAAGTTACTCTTTAAAAAAATGAGAGATAGCAAAAAATTTGAAAAAAAGAAAGAAAAAAAATAGAAAAATTCAAAAAAAGTCGAGCAAAAAAAAGAAAAAAAAGAGAAAAAAGAAAAAAAACGAGAGACAAAATTGATTTGGTCATAACTTTTGCTACAAGTCTTCGATTTCAACATACTTGTACTTTTTGGAAATGTCTTGACGAGATCTACAGGTACCATTGTTTTGTCGTGACGTTCTATGAGCTGAATGGCTAAAATTGAATATGAGGAATCAGATGATGATGCTAAATTTAGATGAGGTATATGATGAAGGTTTTGAAATCTGACTTAAGAAAGATGGTGAGGTCAGAGATGGAGATGTTGAATTAACGGCGGGATGTATTGGAAGATGGTTATTTGGACAACAAAAAGATGAGATATAGATAAGCTAGGTGGAAGAATCAACCAGATAGTTACTCCTCATTTGACAAACTTCAGTTAATGGTGGAGCAGGCCTTGGTGGCAACCAAATTTGAGTTGATGAGTGCTTCAACTCAAGAGACCAAGGAAGAAGATATAACAGTTCATACACCATTTGAGGTTCTCAATGAAGTTGAGGAAGAGATCACAATGCCATTGGTACTCACTGTTGTTACTAGTGAAATTTCGAGTGTACAAAGTCAAGTAGATATACTTGAGGGTTCGGAATCAGTGAAGGCAGTGGAAGAGAATGTCAAGAGGGAAATAGTTCATAAGTTTGCTTATGCCAGGACTATTATTCCGAAAAAGAAGAAGCATGAAGAGAAGCAGTTGCCAGATTTTGAACATGATGATGTACCAAACAAGCCAACCAAAGGCAACGTACGATGGTCTATTGAGTCCAGTGCAGACGTGGATTTAAGGACAAATCCCTTTGAAGAGGAGGGGAATGATGGAGATCTAGTTGGCGAGATTTATCAAGATATTTCAAGAAGATTAAATGAAGATAGGATTGAAGATTTGATTTTTCTTGATAAGATTTGGTAGTTAGTTATTTGAGTACTTTTGAATTCTATCATTTAGATATATTTTATTTCCTTAGGATTTGATTTCCTTACGAAATTAGGATTTGATTTCCTTATTAGAATATAAGTTTGCCTATATATTGGCCTTGTTATGAATTAAAGTTTTTAGTTTTCAGTTTAATAAAATTTGTGAGGTTTTTCTCCTTAAACCTGAAGACTCAAGAAATTATATCCATCCATAGAATTTCGAATTTTGACTTATCATTTGGACTTTCACATCTGTTTGTGGTGACTTCACTATATGCATCGTTGTTGAAGCGAGGTGCTTGTTGGGTCGTAGGGGCTCGTTTTCGTCCTTGCATGCGGTTCTCTAAGGGTCGACTTCAAAGGTGTTGAATTTTCCCATCCTATCAGTTTTTTCCATTTTGCTTCTGCGTGCGTTGTCCATCTTTTCTGTAGAGTTTCTAAGTTACGATCTTAACCTTCCGGCGAGGATCGTATCATGTTGCAAATGAATATTCTTGTGACTTGCTTCTCGATGGAATCATAAACAATCTCCATTTAGTGTACTTTCAATATATTGAAGTCTAGTAATCACGTGAATATGGTAAGAATGCTTTAGATGGTTTTGTGAAAACTTATCTCTTCAAGACAATATGTAGGCATATAGTTATGGATAAATCAACCCTAGCTCTATGAGCTAATGAGGGTTTTTATAGTATGCATCCGTCCTTTGAGATAATTCAAAAATTAGTCATTTGACTTGTTGTGAATTGAAGCAATTGCAGACACAAATAACTAACAGAAAATAAAGAACACAATAGTTTATAGTGGTTCGAGCTATGCTCTACATCCACTCTTCAAGCCTCCTCGGTGATGATATTATTATGGTGAAGAAAATACAAAGTATTGAACAATTACAATTGGTGGGGAGCAGGGGTATTTATAGGGAGATATTCCTAGATACATAAGGAATATAAAATCTAGATATGGTAAGATATATCTAAATCTAAATCTATCTCAATTAGATTTATTCCTATCCTAATCCTATACTGATAAGGAGAAATCTTGTCCAAAGAAGGAAACAAGATATACACCATATCTTTTCCATATCTATCCAACTCGATCAGTTCCTCCTCTTCAGTTCGACTTCAACAGTTTGATCAGTTCCAAACAGTACTCAAACTTAGTACTTGGAATTGGCTTCGTAATTATATCCGCAGGATTATCGAGGGTATTGACCTTGTGCAGCTCGACCTCACCAGCTGCCACCACATCTCTAATAAGATGGAACTTCACATCGATGTGCTTAGTTCTCTCATGATGAACATCATTCTTCGCCAACTGCAAAACACCTTGATTATCACGGGAAACCTTCATCTTTCCTTGATCAATCCTCAGTTCATTCATAAACCTGAGAAGCCACAGACCTTCCTTAATCGCTTCGGTCAAGGCAATGTACTCCGTCTCCGTCGAAGATATGGCAACTACCCTCTGCAGACTTGCTCTCCAACAAATAACAGTTCCATATGATGTGAACACAAAACCTGTCAATAACTTCCTCGTGTCCATACATCCTGCGTAATCCGAGTCTACGAACCCTTCGACTGGGAGCCTCAAGCTCGAACCATCATCCTCGAATACTAGACCATTTCCAACTGTCCCTCAAACATACCTGAGGACCCACTTCAGAGTTGTCCAATGCTCTTTCCTAGGTTCGGCCATGAACCTACTGACCATGCTAAGAGCATAAGAAAGATCTGGTCTTGTACAGACCATAGCATACATCAACGAACCAACAATGCTCGCATAAGGAACACCTCTCATAAGCTCCCGTTCCTCCTCGTCGAGTTTCCCAGCAACACTCAACTTGAAATGAGCTGCTAACAGAGTGAGCACACGCTTTACATACTTCATTCCATGCTTCTCAAGAACCTTCATCAAGTATCCTTCTTGAGATAATGTGAGTCTTCTTTGAGCTCTGTCTCGAACTATTTCCATACCCAGGATCCTTCGAGCACAACTGAGATCTTTCATCTCGAACTCTTGACTCAAAGTTTCCTTCAGTTCGGCATCCCTTGCTTATCTCGACTCGCTATTAGCATATCATCTATGTAAAGTAGTATATAGATTCGATTATCCATATTTTCACCACGAAAATACACACATGGGTCGTGTTTGCATCGAACAAAGTGCTGCTGAACCATAAACTTGTCGAACCACCTATTCCACTGCCTTGGAGACTGCTTCAATCCATACAATGAGTTCTTGAGAAGAAACACCTTATCCCCGCTACCAGCTTCGAAGCCCTTGGGCTGCGTCATAAGGATCATTTCCTCCAACTCTTCGTACAGAAATGCGGTCTTCACATCCAGTTGCTCCAATTCCATATCATACCGAGTAACTAACAACAATATCAGCCTTATAGACCTTTGTTTCACCACTGGGATGATGGATTTACATACTGAAAGCATTATGATTGGTATACTATGTACAAGGTCGATTGGTTAATATACTGGGAATCATAAATGTTGTATGTTCATCTCCTATCTGAATTAACAAACATGTGTCGCAAACGCAGTTATCCTCTTATCTCGTCGATAGGGAGATCATACGGTGTGTAGTAGATCACGGAAGATCGTATGGATTGTTTGACCTAGCGAGCTATAAATGGTTATCACAACTGAGACAGTTCCAAGATAAACTGTCGGTGTAGGCTGCAGCATACGCAGTAATAAGCATCTTATCTTGGATCGCTTGGTATGCTGGTGTGGGGCATACATTGATAAGGACCTAAGTCGAGATCGATTCTATTATCTGAAATTAAAAGAATCTAGATATCTATGGCTTTATTATATCCTAAGCCTATATGAAGGTACAGAAGTATACACGGATTGTGTATCACTTTGAGTTGCAGTGAAAAGCTCTAGTTAAGCTTGTATATCTGTATCTTGGGTGATAGCAGTTTGTGTATGACTGTCTGGTACTGGAACTAGGTAACCACATCCAGTATAGGATGGTGACATTCCAAGAGCAGCTCAAAAGGTTCGTTATGCTAAAGTACTGCAGGCTGATTAAGTTCAAGCATAAGTCAAAAGGTTTGAGGGGATTGACTCAGGAATATAAGATGTTAATTAATTAAATGGCTTGTCATAGCTTAAATTAATTAACGAATGTCTGCAACCTTAAATGTGGGGATATACCGAGCCCATTCAACCTGTACCTCAAAACGTGGTAGCAAATAGGTAGGACAGTATTGATTCTTTGGTGGAATGAATCAATATTAATTAATTAATTATATTCTGGGTTGAATATGGGAATTAATTAATTGATAGGCCTTATTTGCTATTTGCATTCTGGTCCCTGATCTAGCCCATGAAAACTCAGGCCCAATAGAAGTCCAGTATTTTCATATAAATAGGCCTCAGGTTCTCAGATCAAAATATGCAATAATACACCACAAGATCATATATTTCAACACAGCCAACCAGAATTTGGGAGTTGTGTGCGATCGACTAGATCTGAGAAACGAGGAGGAAATTCTGCTTCTCAACCGGGCAAGGAATCTGAAGGGAATCTTCACCAGATATTTGGATTAGAGTTGGGATACAGACCAGAAGATCAGATCAAGAGGATCGTGATCTTTCTTCTCTCCCTCTTTTTTTCAAAAAATTATTGATTAATATTCATAGATTTAATTCCTTAATCTTTTAGGAATAAATCTTTGTGCGCGGGAAAAAAATCGAGGATCGAATCTCTGCGCACTCGTTCTTCAGGTTTCTACAATCTAGGTATTCCGCAAGCATCCCCTTTATGCATAATCAATAGGAGCATGCTAGGATTATTCATAGGCATAGCAATTTATTTTTTATAGTCCAGTTAACGATCTCGGCTAACGGATTAAGTGTTTCAGTTCACAATTCCCTTTAATTGGTTTCAGAGTCGGGATAATTAATTTGCTCTGTCTGGAAAAATAATATTGCCCATGATTTGCATGATAATTATTATTGAATGAATGCATGAATGAGTTTTGGATTGTATGAATGTGTTTTTGTTCCTCGTGGTTCTCGGGTTAATCTGCCCTTTTATAAGGATTCATTTTTCACCCACGAGATAAATCCGTGGTTAGATATAAATTCCAAATTGTATTAGGATGTTATTCCATATAATTTTTCAATTTTAAATTAAATTTGTAAAACGGAGAACGAAGAACATGAAAAACACGAAGAACAAAAGAAACCGCACGATGCACGAGGCAGTGCACGACGGTGCCGGCACGATAGGTGGCCGTGCATGGCGGTTGTGAAACCGCGAGCAGTGTGGCACGGCGGGAGAGGCACGCAACAGCCACGACAGCGGCACAGCCGCGGCTGAACCCTAGGGTTCTCCGCGAGGCTGCGCATGCGCGATGGCAGCAGCAGCGTGGCCCAAGGTCGGCTGGCAGCGTGCGGGTTGCGGGATGACGGTGCGGGGCAGCAGAGGCACGACCGGGACGGTGTGCGATGGCGGTCTGGGCGCGAGGGCTGCGTGCGGCACGGCAAAACCCTAGGTTCGGCGGCATGCTTGCTCTCCTTGGATGGCGTCGGCGGTGGCAAGGTGCTGCAGCGCAGCTTGGACCGGAGGTAGCGGCAGCAGGCAACAGACGGTTGGGTGACGGGGTGACTGCAGCGGGCATAAACCCTAGGGTTTGCGGCTGCAGCTGGGGCGGGCGTCTCCACCGCATCCTGCACATTTTTTTGGCAAGGATGGGGGCGCCGATGGCGAGAAAAGAAGAGGTCGGCGTTGGGGCAACGAAGGCGCAGGCCAAGGCAGTGGCTGGCGACGACGGTGCAAGCCGGAGCGGCGGCAGGCAAAGCGTGCGACGGTCGAAGGAGGCGGATCGCAGGCTGCAGCCATGCGACGTGCATGTATGGCTGCTGCGCGATTCCGGCAGCCCTTGTGGCGGCGGCGGGTCGCCAGCGGTGGTGGTTCGCCGGTGGTGGCCCGTCGGGTCAAGTTCTCGCGGGCTATTGGGCTTGCAATGTGTGCCTAGGCCCGCGATCTAGTTAACTAGCCCATTCGTCCAATTTTCTGATTGTTCAAATCATGGAGGCCCAGTTTCAGAAAATAAAATCAAATCTCAGTCGAAGTAGTGGGAGCCCAGTGGAAGATATGTGAAATAATTCCAAATTGTAATAGATAGGATTATTTCTTAATTTCGTATCATGAGGCCATGAGGACATTTTTTATTTGCTTGATTATTTGTCTTCGCATGATATATGTGTTTACATTAATTGCGCAGCATATAAGCATGTTGTAGATAATAGGAGCATGTTTAAATGCTTTTATTTACAGCTTTAAAGCATGCTATGTGATTTATTTTGTGTAATTAATTATAACTATAAATTTGGGGTTCATGCTTTTCATGATAGAATTTTAGCAATGTTATAATTATGGCTACATAAAATAATCTTTGCAATTGAACCTTATGAATTTAAAATTACTAAGCTTATTATTTAATAAGACCTCCACAAAGAGATCCTTTATTGGAAGTGGGTGATTTATTAGGTAAACGTCTACATGTGTAGCTTACTTAATTTATTATTCATAAGTTCTAATAGATAGGATTTCTTAAAACAAATATTTAATTCATGTGAGAAGTGGGAGCTCATGCGTATACGTCTACCTGTGTAGCTTGCGTATGGAGTTTTCATAAGTTCTCTATGGATTGAATTAAATGAGTGATCGATGCAAAATCCTGCATACAAATTATAGCAAAGGGCAAATAAATTTATAGACAACCCTAGGGTTGGTCGATCCCACAGAGATAGTGCAACGAGGGAGAATCATGTACTGAATATGGTTTTCAGAACTTTTGTTTGGGTGAATCAAACTTTGAAGGGGTTTTTGGTTTTTTCAAGACAAATAATTAAAGAGAGAAAATTCAAATATTAAAAAGCACAGATTCTAGGGAAATCTACCAATCTGATCAACATGCAAGAAACCGATATTCAAACCTAGAAAAGTTATTTTGGTGGAAAATCTATTAATGTGGAAATAATTCATTAGTCGGGCAATAAAATCCTAAATTATTAACTAGTGGTTATCTCCTCTCGGTCTCAAATACACAAAGTTAATTAATTTCAATAAAGATTAGATTTTTCCTACGATTGTCTTCTTGGTCGGACAGAAAATCAAAAGTATTAAACCCTAACTTCCTATTACTAACCTTCACCTCACGGTCCTTCGATTAATAACTGTAACCTACCTCAATCTTCATCTCTCGATCCTTTGATGAGAATAGACTTAAAACAAAATATAGGATTTAAACCAGTTTAAAGGGTTTGAATTATTGAATCAAAACATGCATCACAGATGGAGAAACCCTAGAACCCGTATAGGGTTCTAGCCTAACATATTGGAAATAAACATTACAGGGAAAAATAAAGATTGCATTAAATTAAATAAAAATTAAAGAGGAATTCTCAAAAACTTAAAGTGAAAACAGAAAATTAAAGATAAAAATTCAACAACTGGAAAAAGAACTGAAAAAGAGACCCTAATTCTGAGCTATTCAAGAGTTTATATAGTAGTAGGGTTGAGGCCTTGGATGGTAGGAATTTCCTTCTTGAATTGATGGCTTCAAAAGGAATGATTTTCTTGGTTGAAACTTCCCTTTTGGGGTCTTCATTGCTTCCAAATTGATGTGTAACTTGGATCCCAAGCAATTCTTGCCCAAAATATGTGAAAATCTTGTAGTATCTCGCCAAAACAGTTCGCCCCGGTCGAGATGACCCTTGCCACGGTCGAGATGGAGCTGCCCCGGTCGAGATGGCCTTCAACTCGGTCAAAACAGAGACCATTTTTGCCACTTCCGACCCTTCTGCGCAGTCTCACGGTTTTGGTCATAACTTTCATTCCCAAACTCCGATTGACCAGATTCCAGTTGCATTGGAAAGCTAACTCAAAGATATTTCAAATAACATGATCCATTAGCTCAGATTCTATCGGTGGAAGAAGTCGTGACTGTTTCTTTGAACATCTGCTGCTTTCGGTACGAGTTTCCATTGGATTTGGCCTAAAACCTGCAAAATTTTATATTCATTGTATGTTCATCTCCTGTCAGAATTAACAAACATGTGTCGCAAACACAGTAATACCCTTATCTCATGGATAGGGAGATCATACGGTGTGTAGTAGAGTACAGAAGATCATATGGATCATTTGACCTAGCAAGATATAAATGGTTATCACAGCTGAGACAGCTCCAGGATAAACTGTTGGTGTAGGCTACAGCATACGCAGTAATAAGCATCTTATCTTGGATGGCTTGGTATGCTGGTGTGGGGCACACAATGATAAGGACCTAAGTCGAGATCAATTCTTTTACCTGACCATTAAAAGAATCTAGATCTCTATGGCTTGATGACATCCTAAGCCTATATGGAGGTACAAAAGTATACACGGATTGTGTATCACTTTGAGTTGCAGTGAAAGGCTCTGGTTGAGCTTGTATATCTATATCTTGGGTGATAGCAGTTTGTGTATGACAGTCTGGTACTGAAACTAGGTAACCACTGATAAGCTCGTTATTTTACTCGCTTATCTATATTATTTTCTACTATTTTATGTAGTATTATTGAGTTTATATATATATTCTATGCATGAGTCTATATTGGGTGGTATTATGCGCATCTTGGTGTTTTTGCAGGTTTAGGCCTAAATTCGCTTGAAAACCGTTTCGGAAGCAGTGACGTGTAAGAGTAGCAGTGAAGAGTTCTTCCACAAGTGGAATTCGGGCTATTGGCGCATGGAAATGGATGAAGCTTTGAGTTAGCTCCCCAACGCAACTGGAATCAGGTCAATCGGAGTTCGGGAGAGGAAGTTATGGCCAAAACCGTGAGACTGCGCAGAAGGGGCGAGAGACCACGTCGATCGACGTGAATCCACATCGATCGACGCCGAAGATGAAGCCACGTCGATCGACGCCAATCAGCAACGATCGACGCGGGTCTGCTGGCTCGAGAATTGGATGAAAATCGGATTTATTCATATCTTTAGCCCTAGATTTGATACGATACACATCCACCCCAATAAATAACCTAGAAAAATTGTCTTTTTGGAGAAGCTATCATAGGAATCATCATATTTTTCAGTTTGTAGAGTTTGGAGACTTGGGGAACACAAAACCCTTTATTTTTCTTGTAAGTTCTTTATGTTTATGCAATTTAATATGTTTTCTTTTGGATTTTTATCTGCGATGAGTGGCTAGAAACCCTAGCGGGTTCTAGGGGTTGATACTATTATGGATGCATGTTAGGATTAATTAATTAGGTTCATGATTCCTGTGTTTATTTTATAATTCTAATTTAATTCGAGGACCGAGAGGTGACAATTAATTTAGATGTCTAGCTATTGATAGAAGGACCGAGAGGTGAATATTGATAGTGGGATTAGGAACGCATGATACTATCTACACTATCAAAAAAGATGTACTAGACTGTAGGAATTGAAATGACTTGCTTATCAGATTGACTAATTTGGTGTACTTGAGACCCAGCGGAGATAGTCACTAATTAGTTATCTAGGTTATACTTGCCAAACAAGGAAATATAGCATTCTTTCAGTATTCCACCTGTTAAATTAATTGATTCCTACATGTTATCCATAATAAGAATTCTTCCCTAGAATCTGTGTTATTTTAAATTTGCTTTCAAAACCTCTTTAATTTTTAGCATTGTCATTTTTTTTTTCCAAACAAAACCCTGATTTTGAATTCCTCAAACAATGAATCTTAGGATCATAGCTAGTATATAGGATAGTTTCCCCAGACAATTCCCCTGGATTCGATAACCTTAGGGTTTTCAAATTTATTTGCCACTATTTCTATAATTAATATGTAGATTTTACAGTGATCAAATTGGCACCGTTGTCGGGGGATTGTTAGATTTTATCTTGTTACTAGTTCGTCCTACCTAAAATTTGTTGGATTGAGTTTTATTTTTCTGTACGTGTGCGTGCGTGAGTTTTCAAGTCTGCGTCTTGCGTCGATCGACGCCACCTAGCGTCGATCGACGTCGATCATTTTTGTTCTGTCGATCGACGGACACCTTGCGTTGATCGACGCCGACCACTCTCTTGCTTTGATCGACGTGATATCCACGTCGATCGATGCTGAACTGATATTTACCTATTTTCTATGCAGGTGCATGAACACGCGAGCCAATGAAAAAACACTCGAGGCCTTTGTCCCTGAAATTGAAGTAACCTGCAGGAAAATCAAAAAGAAAGGAAAAGAAATACAACGAGAGATGGCTGAGAATCCTGAAGCACCTCTGCAAAATATGACTCCAGAGGAGCAGAGGCAATTTGTGAATGAAGTACAACAGCTGAGAGCACAACTACAAGCAGCCCAGGCTATTCAGGCAGAGCAAGCTGCAAGACTGGCAGAGTTGAACAACAGGCAAATTGTGGTTCCGCAAAGGTCCATCTTGCATCGATTTCTTCCACAGCAAGTGGAGGCCGGATTCACAGTTGGCATCGATGCCAACAACTTTGAGCTGCGCACAGGCCTTATCCAGATGGTGCAACAAAATCAATTTGTGGGGAGAGCTGTAGAAGATCCATATACCCACCTCAACCAATTCATTGAGGTGTGTAACACTGTGAAGCAGAATGGAGTAACCCAAGATGTGATCAGAATGAGACTGTTCTCGTTCTCACTCAAAGACGAGGCACGGTCTTGGTTTGCTGGACTGGATAAGAGTTAAATCGGGACATGGGAGGAGCTTTGAGCAGAGTTCCTTACCAACTACTTCCCACCGAGCCTGCTGCTGAAGAGGAAAGCTGCCATTACTACTTTCAAGCAGATGTATGATGAGTCACTCTACGAGGCCTGGAAGAGATACAAAGAGCTTCTACGACTCTTTCCTAGACATGGCATTGATCTGGAGATGCAAGTGTGCCATTTCTATGAGGGTTTGAGTCCTCACATGAAGGAGTTGGTTGACGCATATGCTGGTGGGATACTGATGAAGAAGAGTGGTGCAGAGAGTATGAGGTTGCTGGCAGACATGGCGCTGAATAGCCACCAATGGCAGTCTGTGCTGGAAGAGATGCTCGAGAAATTTATCAAGAGCTCGGATAACCAGTTTGGGAAAGTAGAAACCGAGGTGAAGGGGATGGCCAACCACATGCAGCTGATGATGAAACTCCTTCAGATGATGGACACACAATTGAGCCAGATTGCCATCACACTCGGCAACCAACACAAGCCTGGACAGCTTCCGAGTAAGACAGAGGTGAACCCCGCAAAGGAAAAGCCAGTGAAGGGCATTACTTTGAGGTCTGGGACGAGGTACAAGGGTCCTGAGACAGCTGTGAACGATTCTGGAGGCAAAAAGGAGCAAAAATGCGAGGGATAGGGATCCACGTTGATCGACGCACCATCCACGTCGATCGACGCAGAAGAGAAAGCCCCGTCGATCGACGTATCGACACCACCCTACGTCGATCGACGCCGAAGTCTGTTCCAGGCGCGAAGCTGAAGCAGTCTGAAGATCAACCCCCTTCTTTGCCATTCCCACAGAGGTTCACGAAGTAGAAAGAGGATGTGAAGTTCTCCAGATTTGTGGAGAATCTGAAGAAGGTCAGCATCAACATCCCGCTGATCGAAGCATTGAAGGAGATTCTGGGGTACATGAAGTACCTCCAAAAATTGATGATTGGAAAGAAACAATTCATGGAGAACGAGACGGTGAAGATCCATGAGCAGTGCAGCCTGCTACTTTAAAAGCAGGTGCCCATCAAGAGAAGCGATCCTGGATGCTTCTCTATTCCGGTTGAGATTGGGGGACACGCGTTCAAGAGAGTACTATGTGATATTGGGGCCAGTATCAACCTGATGCCGTACTCCATCTACAAGCGTCTCAACATTGGAGAGATGAGGCCCAAGACGATCACCCTGCAGATGGCGGACCGGTCTGTGTCCCGCCCGAAAGGTATACTAGAGTATGTGCTCATTCGCGTGGGCCATCTCATTTTTCCTGTATATTTTGTGGTGCACGAGATGAAGGAGGATGAGAACATGCCCATGATCTTGGGGTGTGAGTATCTCGACACTAGCGCCGCTCTCATTGATTGTCGATGCGGCGACATCACACTCCGAGCAAACAACGAGAGAATCACCTTCGCGATCGACAAGAGCATGAAGAAAGCGGAGTGCAATAGGGTCTCCACTACTGAAGAAGGAGATGAATCTGAAGAGGAAGAAGCAGCTGCCATTTAGTGGGAGAGAGGAAACGAAAGGGTGAAAGTGTCAACTACACCACCTTTTTCTGAGCTCACCACCATTGTCAAAGACCGTAAGGTTTACATGGTGGATGCCAAAGGCCGGCGAGTCTGGACCCGACCTCCCTGGCGGTGATTTGAGGTATCGTCGAGCTGCGACGTTAAATCAAGCACTTGTTGGGAGGTAACCCAACCTTTTCCGTATTTCCTTTTTAATTTTT
>JAPKLW010000106.1:385233-422799 GCA_026898455.1 Plectranthus barbatus | reverse complement strand
AAGAGGTGACGATTAATTTAGATGTCTAGCTATTGATAGAAGGACCAAGAGGTGAATATTGATAGTGGGATTAGGAATGCATGATACTATCTACACTATCAAAAAAGATGTACTAGACTGTAGGAATTGAACTGATTTGCTTATCAGATTGACTAATTTGGTGTACTTGAGACCGAGCGGAGATAGTCACTAATTAGTAATCTAGGTTATATTTGCCAAACAAGGAAATATAGCATTGTTGCAGTATTCCACCTGTTAAATTAATTGATTCCTACATGTTATCCATAATAAGAATTCTTCCCTAGAATTTGTGTTCTTTTAAATTTTGCTTTCAAAACCTGTTTAATTTTTAGCATTGTCATCTTTATTTTCCAAACAAAACCCTGATTTTGAATTCCTCAAACAATGAATCTTAGGATCATAGCTAGTATATAGGATAGTTTCCCCACACAATTCCCCTGGATTTGATAACCTTAGGGTTTACAAATTTATTTTCCACTGTTTCTATAATTAATCTGTAGATTTTACAGTGATCAACCACATCCAGTATATGATAGTGACATTCCTTGAGCAGCTCAAAAGGTTCGTTATGCTAAAGTCCTGCAGGTTGATTAAGTTCAAGCATAAGTGAAAAGGTTTGAGTGGATTGACTCAGGAATATAAGATGTTAATTAATTAAATGGCTTGTCAGAGCTTAAATTAATTAACGAATGTCTGTAACCTTAAATATGGGGATATACCGAGTCCATGCAACCCGTGCCTCAAAACGTGGTAGCAAATAGGTAGGACAATATTGATTCTCTAGTGGAATGAATCAATATTAATTAATTAATTATATTCTGAGTTGAATATGTGAATTAATTAATTGATAGGCCTTATTTGTTATTTGCATTCTGGACCTGGTCTGGCCCATGAAAACTCAGGCCCAATAGAAGTCCAGTATTTTCCTATAAATAGGCCTCAGGTTCTCAGTTCAAAATACACAATAATATACCACAAGATCATATGTTGCAACACAGCTAACCAAAATTTGGGAGCCGTGTGTGATCGACTAGATCTGAGAAACAAGGAGGAAATTTTGCTTCTCAACCGGACAAGGAATCTGAAGGAAATCTTCACTAGATATTCAAATTAGAGTTGGGATACAGATCAGGAGGATCGTGTTCTTTCTTCTCTCCCTCTTTTGTTTTCAAAAATTATTGATTAATTTTCAAAGATTTAATTCCTTAATCTGTTAGGAATAAATCTTGGTGCCCAGGAAAAGGATCGAGGATCAAATCTCTGTGCACTCGTTCTTCAGGTTTCTACAATCCAGGTATTCCGCAAAAATTCATTTTGTGCCCGAAGGCCGGCTGCCGCGTGCGGCCTGGCTGAACCCGCGCGCTCGCGCGCAGTAGTTCGGCCCAGCCGTGCACGGCCAAACCCAAGGGATTGCCGTGCGCGACCGTTCTCTGTCGTGTGCCGCCGCTGACGACTCCCACAATGTTGTGTTCTTCGATCTTCAATTCTCGTCCTTCTCTCCGGATCCAATTTTACAGATTTGAAATAAAAAATACAAAGTAGATCTAAATCTATTACAATGATTTTCCCTATCAAATCTAACCACGGATTTTCTAGTGGTGAAAAACAGATCCAAAAAAATGAGAAGGCCACGAGAATAAAACATACACAACAATTCAAATCCATCCATGAACATACAAATTTATTTAATTAAATTTATCAAGGATAGAGCCTAAGAACTGGAACCTGGCTCTAATACCAATTGTAGGATTCGAGTCTACATTTAACAACATGAGTTGTAATTTAATTCGCAGGACCATTCTCGGGATATCATAATAAATTCAATTAAATAAACCATGCGAATCCTATGCATGCTCCTACAAACTTAATTGCATGGGATGGATTAAGGGAAATACCTTTCTTCAATCATTTGATCTACAGATCTAGATCGGAGAATGAACGATGAAGTTAGATTTGAAGCGGAATGGAACTCTTCTTCAATTGTGTTCCTACAGATCTGATCTTCGGATCTGTTCCCTTGCTCCTTGGAAATCTGGTAAGGATTATCCACCAAGTTGAATCAGAAAGCCGGAGGATTTGATCAGAATAAATCCCTCCTTCTGATCGCCCAATCTCGCCCTCTCTCTCTCAATATTCTAATTGAATATTAATTATATACTGTATTGTGTGCTACATCTGATCTGAGAGGGAAAGACTATTTATAGTGTTAGGGTTTTGAGAAACCCTAACCCTAATTGGGCTTGAGCAGTGTGTGGGCCAGACCAGGGATCAAATGCAAATAATAAAATGGGCCCTCTTTATTAATTAATTCTTCCTTGTTCATCCCAGAACATAATTAATTAATAAAACATTGTTTTAACCTTCACCACGATAACAATGTTGACTCGCCCCTTTATTACCACGTTATTAGGAACGGGTTGCATTAAACTAACATGATCCACATATTTAAGGTTTTAGACATTCATTAATTAATTTGGTTTATGACAATTAACTACAATTAATTAATATCTTATTTCCTGATTAATACCACTAACTCCTTTTCTCTTATGCTTGAACAAATCATTCAGCCTGCAGGACTTAGCATAAAGAACCTTGTAAGCTCTTCAGGGAATGTCACCATCTTGAAACGGATATTCTTACTTATACATCCAGCCTAAGCAGACCCCACAAAAATTGCCAAAACCCAAAGTGCAGGTATAAGAGTACATGTAAGACTCGCCACCATAGCAGATCAAAGTGTGGTCAATCCGTGTGTGCCCCTTATCCTTCAGTAAGGTTTAAGATCATAGGAAGTATGTTAGGGATCTGGCTCATTCACATGTCAATGAGAATGGCACATCCCACTGTTGATCCCATCAATACATAAATATGTACCGACACATCAAGTAGCTAAGATAAGCCCATTTAGGAACCGATGTTCCGCAGCTTAAACCAACAGCCTATCCAGGGACTATTTCAGCTGTGATACTGTTTATATCTCGCTAGGTCAAACGAACCATATGATCCTCTGTGATCTCCTACACACCATATGGTCATCCCTATCTATGAGATAAAAAGGATATTATAGTTCGTTATATGTTCACATTTATCAGATAGCGAGAATTGTTGATGTAACACATAAATGAAGGCCAGTATACATACACTTAATCATTTATGCTTTCTGTATACAATCCCAACAATCTCCCACTTATACTCAAAGCATAATACCATTACTTTTACAGAGTATTAAGTGTGTCTATTCAATCTAGCTATTACAAAATGGGACATAAGATGTCCAGCCTCAGATCTTCAGTCAAAGAGCACGAACGTGTTCCTCGTAGATCTTCTTAGGCAAGCCCTTTGTAAATGGATCTGCTAGATTCTCTTTTGTATCTATCTTTTGGATTTGCACATCGCCTCTTGCTACGATTTCTCGTATGATGTGGTACTTTCTTTCTATGTGTTTTGAAGCCTTGTGAGACATGGGTTCCTTTGAGTTTGCCACTGCACCAGCATTGTCACAATATATTGTGATTACTTTAGGCAGACTCGGAACAATATCCAGCTCTAGGAGGAAGTTCCGGAACCATACAGCTTCCTTTGAAGCTTCTGAAGCTGCTACATATTCAGCTTCCATGGTAGAGTCCGCGATACATTTCTGTTTCGCACTCCTCCAAGATACAACTCCTCCTCCCAAGGTAAACACATATCCAGAGGTCGATCTCTTTTCATCTTGATCCGCCTGGAAATCCGAATCCGTGTACCCAACATGACACAAGTTCTCACACTGATATAAAGGACATAAGTCTCGTGTTCTTCTTAGATACTTGAGAATGTGTTAAACCGCATTCCAATGCGCCTGACCGGGATTGGATTGATATCTTGCCGCCATGCCAACAGCATAGCAGATATCTGGCCTCGTACAAAGCATAGCATACATGAGACTTCCCACTGCCGAAGCATATGGTACTATAGACATCTCATTCTTCTCCTTCTCTGTCACAGGACATTGTGACTTTGAAAGACGTATTCCATGACAGTAAGGCAGCAAGCCTCTCTTAAAATTTTGCATGCTAAAACGTGCCAACACAGTATCAATGTAAGAGCCCTGAGATAAGCTTAACATCCTTTACCAACGATTCCGCAGGACTTCGATCCCAAGGATGTAACCAGCATTTCCCAGATCTTTCATTTGAAACTGCTCGGATAACCAACCTTTTATGCCTGACAACACTTCCACATCGTTTCCGAATAGGAGAATATCATCTACATAAAGTGCAAGAAAAACCACGCTTCCACTGACACATAAACGGTACACACAACTCTCGTTTTTGTACTGTGAAAATCCATAGGATTTGATCACATCGTCAAAACGTATGTTCCATGACCTTGAAGCTTGTTTAAGTCCATATAGTGACTTCTTAAGCTTCGAGACAAGATGCTCTTGATCATTCTGCACATACCCTTCTGGCTGTTGCATGTGGATGTCACGACCTTCTTCAAAGTACCCGTTGAAGAATGCGGTTTTGACATCTATCTGTCAGATCTCAAGATCCATATGTGCTGCTATGGACAGAAGTATTCAAATGGATTTTAACATTGCAACAGGTGAGAAGGTTTCATCATAGTCAATACCTTCCTTCTGACTATAACCTTTCGCCACCAACCTGGCCTTAAATGCCGTTATGTTACCTCTCGAATCCTTCTTTCTCTTGTATACCCACTTGCTGCCTATGGCTCGAAAACCTTCCGGCAGCAAGGATTTCTGGTACACATCCATAGCTGTAATTGATTCTATTTCAGAATCCATGGCCTTACGCCACTGATCAGCATCCTTGTCTCTCATAGCTTCGTCGTATGTCCATGGGTCGGTATCATTCAGTCCGTCTTCAGGGATTAAGTCAGAAGACTCTCCCACGAACATATACCGCTCAGGCTGCCGAGGCAACCTCCCACTACGACGAGGCCCCTTTAATGTGTCTTTGTTAGGTGAATTCAATTGTGATTCACCATCTTGCACAGGCGGCCGTGCAGCTGGTTCCATACCTATTCCAGGTATGCTCAGACTGCCACGGGGTTCTCCTGATGGATTTGAATTGTTCTCTTCAATTTCTTGAAGTACAATCTCGCTCTTGGTCTTGTGATTTCTCATGAATTCATGTTCCAGAAATCTTGAGTTGGTACTCACAACGACTTTCTGATCTTCTGGATCATAAAATAAACCACCCTTTGATTGCCTGGGATAGCCCACAAACAACATTAACTTAGATCTCCCCTCCAACTTGTCAGCTTCCTTATTCAGCACGTATGCTGGACAACCCCACACTCTTAGCTTGGACAAATTGGACTTATGTCCATACCAAAGTTCAACGGGAGTTTTAGGAACTGATTTGGAAGGTACTAAGTTAAGTAAGTACGCTGCTATTTCTAGTGCATGTCCCCAAATGGATATCGGTAAACTGGCATAGCTCATCATTGATCTAACCATTTCCAACAGAGTTCTGTTTCCTCTCTCTGCTACACCATTCTGCTGAGGAGTGCCAGGTGCAGTCCACTGGGAAGTAATCCCTTGATCTGCCAGATACTGGAGAAACTCATTTCTGAGGTACTCCCCACCACGATCAGATCGCAATGTCTTTATGGTTTTGTTCAACTTCATCTCTACCTCAGCCTTGAATTCCTTGAATTTCTCAAGGCATTCATACTTATAGTGAAGCAGATAAACGCGTCCATATCTGGAGTAGTCATCTATAAAGGTGACAAAGTATCTATGCCCACCACGGGCTTGCGTTGAAATAGGTCCACACAGATCAGAGTGGATAAGGTCCAACAAATCATTTGCTCGAGACTCACTTGCCTTAAAAGGCCTGGTCGTCATCTTCCCCTCTATACAAGACTCACAAACTCTATGTGGAACTACCTGGATTGGATCCATAATTCCACAGTCAACGAGTTTCTTGATTCTTTTAAGATTGACATGACCGAGTCTCAAGTGCCAAAGATATGTTATATCCTCACTTGAAGAAAACTTTCTTTTCCGCTGGTTAGACAAATTATATGCCTCTTTCACTGTCGGTTTGTTTGAACATGTAATAACATAAAGAGAATCTTTCAGTAACCCATGACAGATAACAATGTTATTTCTCATGATAGAAACATCGTTACCAAAAACAACAGAAAATCCATCGTCAAAGAGTTTGGAAACTGAAATCAAGTTTCGCCGAAAAGTCGGCATAAACTAAACATCTCTTAGTGTTAAAACATTATTCCCAAAACATAAAGTAACATCTCCAATTGCTGCAGCAGAGACTCTAGCAGCATTTCCCATGGAGATGGTAACCTCGCCATCTTCAAGCTCTCTAGTCAGCTCGAACCCCTGCATAGAGTAACAAACATGATCAGTAGCTCCAGTATCCACTATCCACGAATGGATAGAAATTGATGCTAAACATGTTTCAATGACTAGTGCAGAAGATGACGTACCTTGTCCCTTGGTGACAAACACCGGACAATTTACTTTACAATGACCTTTCCTTTTGCATGCAGAACAGACCTTTCTTTTGTAAACTTTGCCTCTAAATCTTTCTATAGCAACCTCACTAGTCGATTCCTTCATGCTCACATCCTCTACACTTGGAAGTGGAAAGTGATAGTCAAGCACCACAGCAGACAATGAGTCATTGATCCCTTGAGCAGCCTCCAAGAAGCTGATCAACTGATCAAGAGTAAACACCTTGTCTTCGACTATGGAAGTGAAGTCATAGAAAGATTCTGGAAGGGAGTCGTATATGATATCAGTGAATAACTGATCATTCATATTTCCACCAAATAAGATATAGAATCTTCTGAGGTTATCCATGTGCAGCACATGCTCCCTTACATTACCACCTTGTGCCAGCTTACAGTTCACAATTCTCATTATGAACTTGGCACTGGCAGTCTGTCCAAGCCTACCATAAGTCATAATCAGATCTCTCCAAATCTCAACAGCGTCAGTACAATACTGATACTTGAGCTGAAGTTCCTCAATCATGGATGACCCGAGCATAGATAATAATTTATCATTGCTCGTCATCCAATTTTCAAAGGACCTTCTTGAGGAATCTGAGGACTCAATGAAAGGTACAGCCGGACGAGGCACAAGTAACACAAACACAGTCTGTGTAGCAAACATACATCGCTCCATGAGCCATTTCCATTCCAGGAAATTCGAACCCTTCAAGGGATTTTGTGCCAAAATACGAATAATAACAGACATATCTGAAAATGAATAAATTAAGAACATACAACAGAACAGTTGAAACAAATATGCATAGTAACCTTTAGATAAAACAATACAATTTGTTTCCTCCAATTGCCCAAGCTAATTCACCGCAAGCTACCCGAGTAGACCGTTTACGATGAACGCTCAACCAGATGAAATGATCCATTAATTTCTTAACATGCCAGGTATCTTAAGCAAAGGAAATTAATATTGGAGATCTCAAGACCATGTTCACCTATCCGGAGCAGGGACATCTCAAAAGAGTTATACTCCAGGCAACATCTAAGCCAAAATAACCACAAGCCTAACTCCAGACATTAAAAGGCGATTCGACATACGTACTAGACCCATGCGTCCTGCCCTTAACATCCTTTGTTATCCCACTTAGATTAATCTTAGAGATGAGTGAAAGTTGTCTCAATGCAAGCTACCCGAGTAGACCGTTTGCTTAGAGGCTCCCACTTCTCATATTAAAATAAGTGTTTTATTTTGGAAACCTCATCGCATTGGAACTTGTGAGGGACCCCTAACGTAAGCTACCCGAGTAGACCGTTTATGCTTCGAGATACCCCACTTCCAATGAGAAGTCGTATTTGTGGAAGTCTAATGATCTTGGTTAGAAAAGAACCAAAATCCAGCTTAGTATTTTAATTCTAAAGGTTTCATGCGCACACATTATTTTATGTTGCCATAAATTACGTCAACCCAAAATTACATCATAAATTAATATGAATCCGAAATTTATAGACATAATTTAAAACATAAAATAAATAACATAAGACATGCTTAAAAATTAAATTGCAACATGCTTATATAAGTAAATAATTAAAACAAATAGGCATGCTTTCCTATTATTTACTAGTGTGCAAATAATAAATCACATCATACGAGAAATAATTAAATAAACAAATAAAATTTCTCGGGGCCCCTCAGATGCGATTACAACTAAATAAATTAAATATAACTATTACAAGATTTAATTTTATTACAGATCTTCAAGTTGGGCTCCCACTCTTTAATCTGAAACTACAACACTTGGGCTGAAATTAGGGTTTCAGAAATACGGACTGCCATCGGGTCAACGGGCCCATACCAAAACCCTAGCAGCAAAACCCTAGCATGAAACTAGGGTTTCGGCCGCTTCCATCCAGCCCACCACCGCCGTCGATCTCCAGCCGCCGCCTGCGGCTGGTTCACGTCACCAGGGGGTCGCCGCCGTCTCAGCACGCCGTCGCCTTCGTCGCCGGCCGACCATGCAGCGAGGGAAGCGGCCAAAACAGCCGCGACACACGCAGGCGTAGCCCAGCCGCGCACGGCGCAACCCTAGGGTTGCAGCCGCATGCTGCCGCCACCCACGTCGCCTTTGTCCGATGCACGGGCCCGACGGCCGGCCGCTGCCTGTGGCCTGGCTGAACGCGCGCGCGCGCGGAGGAGTTTGGCCCAGCCGCGCACGGCCAAACCCTAGGGTTTGCTATGCGCCGTCGTTCTCTGCGTGCGCCGCCGCCGACAACTCCCACAATGTTGTGTTCTTCATTCTTCAATTCTCGTCCTTCTCTCCGGATCCAATTTTACAGATTTGATATAAAAAATACAAAGTAGATCTAAATCTATTACAATGATTTTCCCTATCAAATCTAACCACGGATTTTCTCGTGGTGAAAAACAGATCCAAAAAAACGAGAAGGCCACGAGAATAAAACATACACAACAATTTAAATCCATCCATGAACATACAAATTTATTTAATTAAATTTATCAAGGATAGGCCCTAAGAACAGGAACCTGGCTCTGATACCAATTGTAGGATTCGAGTCTACATTTGACAACATGAGTGGTTATTTAATTCGCAGGACCGTTCTTGGGATATCATAATAAATTCAATTAAATAAACCATGCGAATCCTATGAATGCTCCTACAAACTTAATTGCATAGGATGGATTAAGGGAAATACCTTTCTTCAATTGTTTGATCTACAGATCTAGATCGGAGAATGAACGATGAAGTTAGATCTGAAGCGGAATGGAACTCTTCTTCAATTGTGTTCCTACAGATATGATCTTCTGATCTGTTCCCTTGCTCCTTGGAAATCTGGTGAGGATTATCCACCAAGTTGAATCAGAAAGCCGGAGGATTTGATCTGAATAAATCCCTCCTTCTGATCGCCCAATCTCGCCCTCTCTCTCTCAATATTCTAATTGAATATTAATTGTATACTGTATTGTGTGCTACATCTGATCTGAGAGGGAAAGACTATTTATAGTGTTAGGGTTATGTGAAACCCTAACCCTAATTGGGCTTGAGCAGTGTGTGGGCCAGACCAGGGATCAAATGCAAATAATAAAGTGGGCCCTCTTTATTAATTAATTCTTCCTTGTTCAACCCAGAACATAATTAATTAATAAAACATTGTTTTAACCTTCACCACAGTAACAATGTTGACTCGCCCCTTTATTACCACGTTATTAGGAACGGGTTGCATTAAACTAACATGATCCACATATTTAAGGTTTTAGACATTCATTAATTAATTTGGTTTATGACAATTAACAACAATTAATTAATATCTTATTTCCTGATTAATACCACTCACTCCTTTTTCTTTTATGCTTGAACAAATCATTCAGCCTGCAGGACTTAGCATAAAGAACCTTGTGAGCTCATCAGGGAATGTCACCATCCTAAAACGGATATGCTTACCTATACATCCAGCCTAAGCAGACCCCACACAAATTGCCAACACCCAACGTGCAGGTATAAGAGTACATGTAAGACTCGCCACCATAGCAGATCAAAGTGTGGTCAATCCGTGTGTGCCCCTTATCCTTTAGTAAGGTTTAAGATCATAGGAAGTATGTTAGGGATCTGGCTCATTCATATGTCAATGAGAATGACACATCCCACTTTTGATCCCATCAATACATAAATATGTACCGACACATCAAGTAGCTAGGCTAAGTCCACTTATGAACTGATGTGCCACAGCTTAAACCAACAGCCTATCCAGGGACTATTTCAGCTGTGATACTGTTTATATCTCGCTAGGTCAAACGAACCATATGATCCTCTGTGATCTCCTACACACCATATGGTCATCCCTATCTACGAGATAAAAGGATATTATAGTTCTTTATATGTTCACAATTATCAGATAGCGAGAATTGTTGATGTAACACATAAATGAAGGCCAGTATACAAACACTTAATCATTTATGCTTTCTGTATACAATCCCAACATTTCTTATATCCGGTTCAAGACTCCATAACTTGTACCCCTTCACACCTTCGGGGTACCCAATGAATATGCATTTCAATGCCCTCCTCCCAAGCTTATCTTCTTTGATGTTCGCATAAGCCACCCAACCAAAAGCTTTAAGGTTGCTAAAATCTAGAGGATGAGCAGACCATATTTCTTCCGGTATCTTGAAACCTAGTGCAGTCGAGGGGCACCGGTTGATCAAATAAGCTGCAGTAGTCACTTCTTCTGCCCATAATGACTTGGGTAACTTCGTACTAAACAACATGCACCTCGTTCTTTCCAGCAACGTCCGATTGTGCCTCTCTGCCAATCCGTTCTGCTAAGGTGTTCCAGCCACTGTCTTGTGCCTCACAATACCGTGCTTCAAACAGTACCTCTCAAACTCTTTCGAGCAATACTCAAGGCTATTGTCAGTTCGTAGCCTCTTCACCTTCCTTCTATTCTGATTTTCAATCAGAACTTTCCACTTCTTGAAGGTCTCTAAAGCATCACTCTTATTCTTCAAGACGTAGACCCACACCTTCCTTGAGTGATCATCAATGAGGCTCATGAAGTACTTCGCTCCTCCATTCGAACTGACCCTTGAAGGTCCCCATAGATCTGAGTGGATGTAGTCCAGAGTTTCTCGAGCTCTCTATCGACCTACTCCGAAATTTACCTGGTGAGATTTCTCATAGATGCAATTCTCACAGAAATCCAGCTCTCTGATGTTATCCCCGAGCAACAGATCTTTCTTTGATAACTCCTATAGCCCCCTCTCACTAACGTGACTGAGTCGCATGTGCCACAGTACTAACTTGTCAACCGTCACTATCGAAGCCACCCCGATCACCGTGCTCCCTATCAGAGTGTATATTCCATTCATTCGAGCTCATTTCATCAAGATCAGGGATCCTTTGCACACCTTCAAAGTCCCAGCTTCCACCTTGATTGTAACCCAGTTCGTAGAGCATCCCCAAAGAGATCAAGTTTCTCTTAAGCTCAGGAACATACCTTACACCTCGAAGTACCGTTTCTGTATTATTGTGCATCTTAATCCTCACCGAACCAATTCCAACCACCATGCATGGTTTATTGTTACCCAGAAGAACACTCGAGTTCTCCTGCTCCTCGAACCCTTCGAGCCATGACTTATTGGGTATCATGTGGAATGAACAACCTGAATCCAATATCCATTCCCTCTCTGAGCGCTCATTCGAAATTATCAATGCCTCTCCAGAGTCATATTCCTGCTCAGCAACAGCTACATCCGCCTGTTGCTTCTGCTCCTGCTTCGTCTGCCTCTCTGGACAATCTCTTTTGATATGTCCCTTCTTTTGGCACAGAAAGCACTTAAACTTTGGCTGTGATCCTGGCTTTGGTCTCGACCACGACCTTGAATTTCCCCTGTTGAATTTCCTCATCTCCGGTCTTCCTCGAGCCACTTTAGCCACCAAGCCTTCTCCACGAGAGTTCTCTCGATCCTCATTCTTCTCATTTAACTCCTTCGAACTTAGAGCAGACTGAACCTCATCTATGGTCAATGACTCTCTTCCATACATTAAGGCTTCCTTGAAATTCGAATAACTTTTTGGCAGCGCACTCAACAACATCAAAGCCTAGTCCTCATCACCTATCGCCACATCGATATTTGTCAGATCGAGGATCAACTTATTGAACTCTTCGAGCCGCTCGTTGATCGGTCTTCCCTCTTGCATCTTAAACGAATACAACGACTGTTTAAGATAGAGACGATTTGCCAGGGACTTCTTCATATATAAGGATTCCAGTTTGGTCCATACTTCCACTACCATTTTCTCCTTCGACACCTTCCTCAACACTGTGTCTCCGAGACTCAGAATCAGCACACTATGCACCTTCGCTAGTGTATCTCTCTTCTGTTGCTCCGTCATCGTATCGGGTAACCTAACCTCTCCCTTCAAGGCACCGTCCAAGCTTTGTTGTACAAACAACGCTTGCATCTTCAACTTTCACAAACCGAAATCATTCGATCCCGTAAAATGCTCCACCTCGAACTTGGCTAAACCCATCGCAATCCTTCTCTATCCACGTTTACCACACCAATTTTTTGTGAATTGAAGCGATTGCAGACACAAATAACTAACATAAAATAAAGAACACAATAATTTATAGTGGTTCGAGCTATGCTCTACGTCCACTCTTCAAGCCTCCTCGGTGATGATATTGTTATGGTGAAGAAAATACAAAGTATTGAACAATTACAATCGGTGGGGAGCAGGGGTATTTATAGAGAGATATTCCTAGATACATAAGGAATATAAAACCTAGATATGGTAATATATATCTAAATCTAAATCTATTTCAATTAGATTTATTCATATCCAAATCCTATATTGATAAGGATAAATCTTGTCCAAAGAAAAAAACAAGATATACACCATATCTTTTCCATATTTATCCAACTCGATCAGTTCCTCGAGTTATATTGAGAGTACTCCAACATGACTTGTGTCATTTTTTAAAAATCTTTTAGTCTTTTCCTCTTTTTCTAGCTTTTTGCAGAATGGTTGTTAACCAATCCCACGAACCCATTTCTTTTTTAATTCTCAGGCTTTCTTGGACTGATTTTCTAAAGTTGATCATTTCCTCATTTCTTTTTGTCTTAACAGACTTCTTCCTTTAAGATGTCTTTTCAGTCTTGTCGCCTTTTTGTCTGCATACTTAATGAGTTGAGATTCCTTCTCATATCGACGATGTCAATCTTCTTGTCATCGTATGGAAGTATCTTCACGACTGGTTGAGTGATTCATTTCTAATACTACTCAATATACCTAAAGATTACATATTCATTATCACTAACTTACTAGACAATTCTGGCTATATATTAATTCAACTAGTATGATTTGACACATTAAGATTATACAAATTCCAAACATTAATTTTTTTTAACATAAAATAATATTTTCTTTATAATAATTACTACGTCCATCCTATGGGAACCATCCCCTTGGATTTGACACAATAACCAATGCGAGTAGAGATAGAGGAAATTAGTATTTTACTAGTGAGTGTTTATTTACTTTTCATTTTAAGTAAGAGGACAATTAAATGGGACGAAGAGAAAAGGAAATAAAGACAATTTATGTGGGATAGAGGGAGTATAACTTTTTATCACGGTAATGTATAATTATATTAATATTTGATATTATATTAATATAATTATTATATTATTTTAAAATAATAATATTATTATAATATTGTTGATAAAAATGATCGTTAAAAACAGTGGAGGATTTAAAATAATAATAAAATAAATAAAAATAATTATAAAATAACATGAAATAAAATAAATAAGAAATACATAATTTTGGTAATGAGATTTGAGAATGAGAATGAAATTCACAATTTTGAAAGGTTTTAGTGATTCCTAAATATCTCCATTCTCATATTCTTTAACCCAATGATGCGTTTTACAATCATTCTATTATTTAATTCTGCAATCAACCAGCCAAATGAACCTAATTTACCATTCATATAAGCATTTTATAAATATGCATCTTATTAGATGAATAATTTAAATATAAAACACATTTCAAAAAATAAAATCATGAACCGCCACAAAATGGCGACCCATAGCATAGACATTCCCGCAGTCCATGCATGATGAAAAAAAATCAGTGTTGGCCCTTACACACGACACACCACATGTTTCATTTCATCAACAATATTTTAATTTTACCCACAAAATAAAGTTGTGCACCACGTAATTAAAATAAAGTTGTATGATTATCTCAGATTTATTCATCACTTTATTACAAAGTTTTATATAAATATTTTGTTTATAATCTGCACACACTCACTAAATTTAAATTAAATTATCATCGGTTGCACTAATTATTACCCACACTCGATACTCTGTGATTGAATCATATAATATATATATAGGTGTAATCATATCACAAGTGATTTAAGATGAGAGAAGATAATAAATCTTGTCCTTTAATTTGATGAAATAAGTGGTCCAAATTGATTCTTCAAATTTGAAATTTAACTTTTATTTTTATTTTAAATTATAATTAACGACATTTAGGTAAGTTAAATATGAGGGACCACAATAAATTTCATAATCTCTTTCCTATCAAACACACGTTTTGCTTCTACATATTCTCTCATCTAATTTCTTTATAAAACTTTAAATAATCATATCTCATTCAATTTAGGGGGCGTTTGGTTCAACTGTCAGGAATCACTATGGGTATGGGTTTGATAGTAGAGGGAATGGGTATAGGTTTTATTTTTGGGAATCATTCCCAATTCTGATGTTTGGTTTACTATATGAGTTTTGGAATCATTTTTCAATTCTGATGATTTATTTTTTAAGTTTATAGGTTTATAATATAATTAAATTGTTATACAAATAATAATTAATTTAACAATAAAAATAACAAAATAAAATCATATTAAAACAAATAAATAATCTATTTATCTTATTATTTGTTTTATAAAATATAAAATTAAGATAAAAAATAAATGATTGATTTTATAATAATAATATTATTATTATAATAATATATTAAAAAGAATAATATATAATTATAATAACATATAATACTATAAATAATATAATTATGAAAAACATTAAAAAAAGAAAAAAGATAAAGTAAATAAATCAGAAAATAATTATAAATAAAATGAAATAAAAATAAGAAATAAATGATTAATTTAATAATAAAAAATTAAGAAAATATAATCATATTAAAATAAATAACTAAAATAATTATATTCTTATTTATTTTATAAAAATATAAAATTAAGATAAAAATAAATAATTAATATAATAATATTATTATATTAATATATTAAAAAGAATAATATATAATATTATAAAATAATATAATTATCAAAATATTTTAGATTAATATTATAAAAATAAATAAATAAGAAAATAATTATAAAATAATTTGAAATAAATAATTTTGGTAATAATATATGGGAATGAAAATGAAAACCCACCATTTTGGAGGGTTTTGGTGATTCCCAAGTATTTGGGAATCATTCCCATATTTTCATTCTCATACCCTTTAACCAAACAGTGAGTTTCGGAATCATTTCATTCCCTCATTCCGAAACCCACCAACCAAACGCCCCCTTAAATTATATTTCCACGTACAATATAACAAACTAAAGATAATTTAATTATCTTTCAAACGAAATCACTATTGCATATGTTTCAAATAAGATAATCGTAGCAAAAATAAGATACTGCAACTATACAGACGTACATAAAGCATATTTACAAGCTCATAATGCAACTTACATCTGAAAAAAAAAATCTATATTCTGCAAAAATTTGATAGCCTCATCAAACATAATGCAACTAAACTGACCTATATAATGTAAACATAGAGGCTTATAAAATGCAACTTAAAGGTGGTCTGCTCAATTCAAATTATTGACAAACGAAATAGTAATAAACAAAATAGAGCATGAAATCCAAATATTTCATACAACCACCTACCAACAACCAAACACTCAATTGCATTACAACTTCTCTTTTCTCTGCTAACTCGTACTCGTCGTCTCTTTGAGAAAATCGAAGAAGTCGTTACCTAAATAAGAAGAAGATGATGGATTCAAAATACAAATTCATCATACCACCTCTAAGTTGTATTATATAAACCTGCAAAAATGCATTATTTAGGCCTATAAATTTGCATGACAATTTATGAGGTATTTGATATTTTGACAGAATTTTTTATTTTCTGATTTAAGTTGCTTTATATAAGCATGTATATTTGCATTATATAGACCGGTTCAGTTGCAATATGTTTGATCGGGCTATTAGATTTTTGCAAACATATGCAATATGGATTTCGTTTGAAAGATAATAAAACGATCTTTAATTTGATATATGACACGCAAAAAAATAATTTAAAATGGGTGAGCTATGATTATTTAAAATTCTATAGCAATGTTGGAGGTGAGAGAATAAAGTTTATAACAAATAAACGTGTCTTAATAGTGGGAAAATAAATTATATTTTTTTTGTAAGATAAGATGTGGTCCCCTCATATTTAGAAAAATTAAATAATATTTAAGATGTGGTCCCCTAAAATTAAGGGATTTGAATTTAATCAAGGGTAGTTGTGAGTGCATTATGTCATTAATGCCCTTATTATGCAACTAAATTTACGTCGTTGATGCAACTTTGTAATTTTGGGCTAAAATTAAATCTCAACTGTCCGCAGGCCTCATTAGATGGACTGGATTCATTCTCTTCTCTCATCTAAGGGACCACTAGTGAGATTAACACACAAACACACACACACACACACACACATATATATATATATATATATATAATTATTCTAGTAAAAGTGAATTTGCGCTAAATAAGAATTAATTGACACTATTCATCTAAAAAATAGGTTAAAATTATTTTCAAAATAGTATACTCAATTGCTTTATAAGTTATATTTAACTATACTTTTAATTGTCATGTGTGTCATGCTTATAGAATTATACTTTATATATAGAGAGAGAGTAGTGTTCAGGTGAGAATGCACTTTAGTATGAGAAATGAGAATAAATCTCGATCGTTCATATCTTCACATCAATGCACCAGATTAAATCAAGGACGATTAAAAAAAAGATGGTATTTTATCTTGAATATCCTGCATTAAAGGATAATATAGTAATTATATACAATGAATGATAATTTTAAAACCTGCATTTTAACTACGATTTTGTTCATTTTAAGGGCAATATCTTGCATTAGCATTTCATTGCGAAATTAGATGCTTAATCTCTCTACTTACGACATTTTATCTTCAATATTGTGTATTTTATCTTAGCAATAATGCATTATATCTCATTACGAAAAAAAGTTAATCTCTCTAATAAGGAAATATTGTAAGTATCGAAATCTGGATATCCATATCTAATCTGAAATGAAAATATTATTATAAATGATGAAGATTATCTGATTTTCAAAATTGAAATATATATATCCTTTATTCATTTGAATATTCTTACCATGTGTACTCTAAAGAATCATAATCTTATTTGTGCATCATCAAAATAATCCAAGTTCAGGTTGAAAGTTGAATGTGTGGATTTTAATTTTTTTTGGATTCGTATCGATCATTCATAAAATAAAATATATGTTAACGTCATTTATCTTAGAATAAGTTATTTATATTTTTTTCAAATATGCATTATAAGATCATTGTATTACATAAAATAAAAAATCACGTCATTTTATCTTAAAATATGTTCATTATATCTCTATGGAATATGCATTATCTGAATTAATATAATCTATTTTATATACCATATTGTCAATTTTAAGTAAAGTTTCATGCCTTTTAACTACATTTTCATGCATTTAACGAAAATCAATTTGTTTTCATTAATCTTTTCGTCCACTAAATTTATGCGATAAGGATTTCATAATTTATCATTGACAATTCTACGTGCATCTTTAGAAGCACTAATATGCATTTTTAAAAAAGCTAATGCATTATAATAAATCAGCATTTGAATAGTTCATTATTTGCAATTCTACATGCATCTTTAGAGGAACTAATATGCAGTATAATAGCTCACGACTCGCACAAGCAAAACAACAAACACTTAGTTGATACAATTCAAACATCAAACAAAGGGATGAGATCTACCATCAAAGTAAAATCTAAACCACCAAAAAGACCATGCGCTGCCACAGACCACCGGAGATGAAATCTACTAATTGAAATATATTTAGAAATCAAGAATTCATTCGTTGCTCAGCACGCAGGAATCATAATTGAAGCGTAAATCGATCTTGCAGCCGCAGAAGATGAAGAAGAAATCAAGGAAGGAGACAAGCGAGATGGACTCCACGACGGAGACAACGGACCAGACAACGAAGAAGAAACCAATGAAGGAGACGAGCGAGATGGACTCCACGACGGAGACTACGGACCAAACGACGAAGAAGAAATAGGACCGCACGAAGAAGAGAATAGAAATCTGGTTGCATAAAAAAGAAATAAAAAATCTGGTCAAATATTAAGTGAGATTTGATTTAAGTTAAAGAATAGTTAAATTACGAAAATATCCTTAATTATGTAACAATGCAAGATACTCTCCAAAAATGCACACGGAATTTAAAAGATCTTGAGCGTTGAAATGACAAGATCAAAGACTAAGATTTATTCTGATTTCTCATACTAAAAACAATTCTCATATGATCACCAATATATATATATATATATATATATATATATATAGAGAGAGAGAGAGAGAGAGAGAGAGAGAAATATAGTTGATCTAGTAGTAAAAGTGAATTTGTGTTAAATAAGAATTAATTGACACTATTCTTCTAAAAAACTAGGTTAAAATTATTTTCAAATTTGTATACTCAATTGCTTTATAAGTTATATTTAACTATATTTTTAATTGTCATGTGTATCAAGCTTAGAGAATTATATATACTTATTTTTTTTATTTATTAATACTCTTTATTTCAAATATTGATGCTCTAAGGATTGAGATTATTTTTATTTTGCATAATATCTTTATATAAGGATGAAAAAAACTAGTCTAAATATGTTCCTTAGAGACAATAATTGATTAATATATATACTATATAAAGTGAGAAACTCTGATTCAACCTTATTTTCAAAGCACTTTTTTTAAAAAAAAAATTGTATTTTCGAAGATTTTCGAGTTGAACATTTTTTCTTAGTGAGAATGAATCTAAAAAGTTGTATTGATGAATATAAGTAAAAAATTATTTAGTTTCAAAATTAATATCTCATGGGTCAAGTGTAACAATATGAGAGTTTATGTGTTGGCGACTCTGCGACCACGAGTTTTTTCTGTGAGAGTTGTAGGAGTCTCATCAAATCTATTACTTAATTATATAGTTATTGGCAGTTTTTGAAAAATGGTAATTTAATACAAGTACTTCATAATCATATATTTGAGTTGACATTTATTAAATTCGGGTTCTTATCAATTTTACTCACCAAGCATACGAAAAATTAGCGTCAGGTTTGGATATTAGAATTTTAGGGTTTGTTTAATTTAACTATTATCGTTTCACACTAATGTGATTTTATTAAATTTTAGTATTATTGTCAAATTAATTATTTATTTTATCATATTAATCATATCGAATTCTTATTATTTTTTTAAATATCTAATAACTATGAGGTTTTTTCATGCTTATAAAATTGAATTTTTATGGGGTTTTTAGTTTTAATTAGATCTGATTTTTATCAAATCCTTATTATATTTGTATTTGAGCTCAATAAATTGGATTCAAATATGGATTAAGCTTTTTCTTTAAGGCATTGAATCATTAACATATTGGTACGAAAAATAACTTGATCTATACAAATCGACACACTAACTTAAACTCAACAACTTTCAAACTTTGTATTTATACTTAATATATACATATAGGAAGTTGGCCTGGTACTAAAGAGGTACTTTATGTTAAATATAAAGATTAATCCACACCCTACCCGCACCCAATCGATGATTGTTATGAATTATGTTGTTTCGATGATATGTCGAAAATAAACTAGAGTTGATAACTAAAATTTTTTAGCTGATATGTTAGAACTCATATTGGTTAGACTGCAAATCTTATATAGGCTTAAAGAGTTGTAATAAGCCAGGTTTGTGGAGAGCCAACAATTAAAGCCTAAAAATATTGAAGACCAAAGATCAAGACTTCAACCACTAACTATAATGAGATCAATTCGTTTATCTGATATTAAAAGAATCTTGATCTCGATGACTTGATGATATCTGAAACCTAATGAAAGATCCAGAGGTATACACAAGTTTGTGTATCACTTTGAGATGCGATGGGTGTAGAATCTTGCATGTACTTATATATCTGCATCTTGGTGATAGCAACATGTGTATGACTTTTAGTCTGAAATTAGGTAACCATATCCGGTATAGGATGGTGATGGTGAAATTCCCTAAGGAGCTCAGAAAGTTCACTATGCTAAGTCCTGCACGCTGATTAAATTCAAACATAAGTGAAAAGGCAGAGTGATATTACTTAGGAATAAAATATATTAATTAATTTGTAAGCTTGTTAGAGCCTTAATTAATTAATGCAAGTATATAACCTTAAATATGGGGATATATTGAGTCCATGCGACCCGTTTCTCATAATCTGGTAACAAAGGGGTAGGTCAGTATTGATTCTCTAGTGGCATGAATCAATAATAATTTATTAATTATATTCAGTGTTTGTTGGTCCCCGATCAGAATGTTTTATATGCAGCGAAAGTATTAAATCAATCTTGCATGTGTCTTGCTAAGGTCTCAACTTAGCAAGTGTTTATCAAATGTGTTTTAGCTCCATTATTCGTTAAATTAATTTACAGAAAATACAACAACACTTGATGTATTGAGTTTCAAATACACGAATGCACAATATAACGAAATAAAGCAGTAGAGACACAAGGATTTATAGTGGTTCGAACAATTGTTCTACGTCCACTCTTCAGTCCTCTGGTTGAAAATTCACTAGAAGAATGAGTACAAGGTCAGGCCTGATCTCTAACGTTGAGCAGCTCCTCCGTCTGGTCAGCGCACACCTTCAAGCACCTCGATCTCCAATCTTCAACCTTTGTCGCTCCGTAGAGTGAGGACAAACCTCCCTTCTCCTTGGACGTTGACTGATGGGAGTTTTATAGTTCTTCCCAGAACCTATCCTTGGGTTGGTGATGCTTGTAAGAATCACACTTGTAGAGCAATCGTGACTGCTAGATATTTTCCTAAGTAGAAAGAATCCCATAATAACCTTGGAAGCTTAACTTCGCACGTCTCGAGCTTCATGTATGATAGCTTTGTGGGAAAGCTTCAATCAAGCACTAGCTCGGATGAGTTCGCGTAATGTAGAGAGTGATTTAGATCTCCTCTTGTTATCTCTGTAAGTAGAAATTCATGAACATTGGAATCAGATTTGGATGCCATTTATTTATAGGTGAAGATTCAAACGTCTGTTTGAATCTTATCCGTTAGACTCAAAGGCATTGCTCGCCTATCTGCATTCTTCCTTTTTCTGCAGTGGTCAGAGACTCTTCGGCTCTTCTCGTCTCTAATTGGCGTAGCTTCTATCTGTAGCCATCTCTGTCAGAACGGATCTTTTTGGTTTAAATCTGAAACCTCCTTTTGTCTGATGATTGTTCTATACTCTGATTCGTCGGGTTTCTTTGTGATTTAGATCCTTCTGATTTACGACTTCATTGTCTTTCTTGATTGTTGTGGGTCGTTTGCTGGCTGTTTGCATACGGCTGGCATCTCAACAGTCTATGCTAAGATGTTGTAGAATTTTGCTGGAGTTAGTTCTTCAGCATTCTTGTAGCATTCCTTCGTATTGCTAGCATTGTTATCTTCAACACTCTTCAACAATCATCAAGTCTGCTGATTCCTTCAGCATTCTTGATTCTTTTTCTTTTCTGGATCTATTACAACTCGAGTATATATTCCCTATACACGACTTTTACATTTGACTCGATACTGAATTGCTAGAGCTTTGATGCACCAAAACATATGAATACATGATCTAACAAGGACGAGGGTTTAGTATATCTAATAATATTCCTAACAATTTCCCCCTTTTTGGTGCGATCAAAGCCTCAAATCTGGACTCTAATTCTAACTGATCATGGGTGAGCTGATTACTGAGATTACAAAAGCTTCCTATCAAATCTATTCTTAGCAAATTAGCTCCCGTAGACTCAGAATGATTCCTAAATGTTCCCCCTCAAAATATCAAGGGTATTGCTCGATTATTCAAACTTTTAGCAATAGGTAAATGGCTTCGAAATCTTTTATTAGATAAGCACACAACATATTCACATAATTTCATCAAGCAATCACACAGGAACATTTCAAACGCATCATTATTCCACGCAGTTTGCTGATTACACTGAGTGTGTAATTTCAACTAAATCAATTAGATCAGCGTTGGACAATAAGATGTTGTCTTCAACCTGGGTTAGCTTCCATTAACAGATTTCATGCCTTATCGTATAGGAAACACATGCCCAAATCGAAAGAAAAAATTATTTTCCAACCAAGGGACTTATAAGGGTAAGAGAAATATTAATTCTTAGTTGTGGAGGAGTCTGAGTCGTCAGCATTTTTTGAACTTGAGGAGCCGGCTATAGACTTCTTCACATTCTTGAGTGCTTCCATCGTCATCTTCATGAAGTTATCCAAGACATCTTCTCTTTCTTGTCTTCTAACTCTCTCCTTTTCTTCGATCTTTCTTTGCTCCTCTCTCTCTTCTTCTTCACGTTGTCTCCTTAGGTCCTCTTCCAGTTGTGTTCGGGCTTCAATACGACGAAATCTATCTTCTTGCTCCTTTCTTCTAATTTCTTCTTCTGCTAACCTCTTCTCTTCCCCCTCTTTGAGCGCAACAAAAATCTTTGTGGAGAAGGTCTCGAAGTTGTATTGTTGGGTAGCAAGTATTTTATCTTTTGCCTTGGACATCTGGTTGGTAACTTCGATGCGCACAATTAGTACTAGTTGCTCTCCAATGCTCTGTCCTACCATGGTATGAATGAATTGCTGGAGGTCCCTCTGATAAATGCTAGAGCTCAAGGGCTCAATTGTCATGATTTGGGGTTCTTCAGATAGCCCTATTTGATTTTCGGTGGTAGACATGGGAACAGCGGTATCCAATGCTTGAGAGGAAGTGGATGGTTGGTCAGCAAGAGCTGTTGCAGTGGGTGCATTCTCCCTTCTTTCATCTTCTGCATCAGTGATGGGAGAAGGAGATCTAACTCTTTGCATCCTAAAAGATTTGTTGGCCAGTTGATTAAGAACCTTTTCTTTGAACTCCAACATCTTCTTCCTGTTTTCTTCTCTCTTTTGTGCGGCTTGTTCTTCTGCTATCTTTCTTCTTAGTTCCTCAGTTGCGGCCATCTGTCTTCTTGTGGCAGGAGATTTGAATTGCTGAGTGTACAATGGAGATTCTTCAGCAACATATTTGGATGGTGGCAGTGCGCGATCTCCAGTGATTGCTCTGTGTGCCTTGATCTTCTGCAGCCTGGCAGCAACCTGCTTCTCCGTATACTTTCGTTTGGATGTCTGATCCATCCTATCATCAGCCCATTCTTCTTCTCTCCTCTAATAGTTGAGACCCATCCTAGCCATCATGATCGTGTGGTCTTCATAATGCTGTTCATGAGTGGCATAATCAAAGAATCGCTATCTCCGGAACTCTGTTCTTAGCCAGTCAAGATTGGAATACTCGTCCAGTAATTCTGCAGGATATGAGTTCTCGACTTCGGCAACAACTTGAGTTTCAATAAAGATACAAATATCTTTTGCCCATGAGATGAGATCTTCGTTCTTCTCATCCGTTATGGCTACAGGAGGATACCACTTTGCAATCTGCTTTGCTCTGTAGTTCATGTCAGGTAGTCCTTCCATGGTCACTCGTAGAGTTTCTCCTCTTAACATGGATTCACCATCTGCAAGCAGTGTGCTTCCCGTGGCAGCTCCTGTGGTCCCTACATCCTCATCATCAATACTTGGGATGTCACTAAATGATATACCTGACACTTCGGGAGAACTAGGAATTGGTATACGTCTTTGCCATAGTGACTCAATGGTCCATTCGATCACATTTGAAGTATCTACTTCTGAATTCCATCCTGGAACTGTTGATGGATCCATTCCCAACGCTCGCAGATACTGCTCGCTCCTAGCTCGCACGCTTGCAGTAAGGTTAGCTTGTAGTCTTGCTCTGGTTGCAACATTCAGTGAGGTAGCAGCTTCTGTTCTCATCAATGTCTCATCAGAAATGATCTCAGTGATCACCATCGTTCCTACTGGTGTGATGAGTTGCTGAACATCTACTTTGATATATACCTCTGGATTTGTTGTATCCTCATCTTCTTTGTCATTAAGGATAGCATCCCACTCCTCTGTTACCTTTTCTCCTGGATCAGTAGTTGGGATCTGGACTGTTTCCTTCACCAGATCGGCTTCTGCCATAATCGTAACAACTCGGCTTCCTCATTGTGCAACCAGTTGTTCCATTTCACTTTCTTTTTCAACAACATAATGGTTTCCTCCTTGCACAGTGGACTGTGACACAAAATCTTCAACATTTCAGCACTTACACTTCCCCTTGAGTGGTGGCGGGCTGAGCAATCATGGTATCATAACTCCTTTCACCTTGCGGAGGAGTCCGTAACCTTCTTGATTCCTTCATGGCTTCTTTCAATTGCCTTCTCTAAAATTCGGAATCTGTCACAACGTTTGGATTTTCAAATATTTCTTCAGCAAACCTAACCTTTGCTTCCCTTTTCCAGATTGTGCCTTCTCGATGTCTCTTCGGGTGATGCAACAAGGTCTTTCTCCAGCTTGTATCTTGGCATTGCGTTCTGCATTATGACCTTCTCATAATCAGCATCCCTCTGCTCAAGAGTCATCTGCAGCCTGAGTTTGTCAAAGTCCTTTTTCTCGCGTGACTTTTCGAGCGCTTTCTGTTGTCGCTTCTTCTTTTGAGACTCCTCCTAATCGAAGAATTCAAGCCTTCGTTTTGCAGCTATCTCAGTGGTTTCTGCTGCAATCTACTCGACAACATCAGAGGTTGGTAGATAAGTGTCTACCATTGGCACTGTGATCTTCACGATTGATTCTTATAATCGATCGTGCTTGCCCTTCTTCTTGGCTTGTTCCTCTTCACCTGCTGGCTTTCTCCTCCTCTTATGAGGACTTCTTTGTGAATACCTCTTCTTCACAGTAGTTGTCTCTGAGGGTTGATCAGATTCCAGCAGCGTGATGTCGACCAAATGTTCAAGTTCAGTGAACAGAGCATCCTGTTCTGCTTTCCTTCTTTCCTCTTCAACTTCTTTTGCATTAAGTGGAACGACAGTATGCATGACAGCATGTCCTTGATAAAGATCTTCTTTGTCGGAGACTGGATCATCGGGGTTGACATTGCTTTTTTCCTTTACGAATCAATGGTTCCTTTAAACTCTTCAGCGATTGCTATTTTCTGGTTGGTGGTATTTAATCGGAGTATAACTAATCTTCACCATGATAGCGCTTGTCCTCTGATATGATTCCTTCGAGAAAGTGACTGAGCTTGAGTCCAAAGCCTACATCCTGAGTGAACGTATGATCCTTTTTATGTTCTTGTTCTTGTACACATGTGCAAGCCACTTAGTGTAAATGAACTTTGCCCAATTTCCTCGGACTTGATCTACAAACGCCATCATAACTGCAAACTTCTTCCCACTGAGTTCTAAGAGTGAACCAACCTCGCCTACTAACTTTCTTATCACAACCTGTGTAAGGCTCTTCATGGGTTCTGACAGTGACCTCAGGAGTGCAGCTATTTTCCATGAATCTTTGAAGTTCTCATCTTTCCACCTTAGCCATCGCTTTTCCATTTCAGCTTTGTCGTTAACCTTGTAGTTGGCTACATCTTCTCCGTCTCCTCGTAGACCATACTTCTGGGCTCTCAAAAATTTCTGAGCCCAAAACACTTGTAGAGAAGAACTCTTCACTTTCATCAACTACTGCCCGAGCATAGAATTCTGCCACTATGTGCAAACGAAATTTCTTTGGCTCTGCAAAGAGATACTTCAACAGATTTTTGCGGTCAATTTTACCAATGACAATTTCACACTAATGTTTCCGGAACAGCGGTTGGTAGAGTATCTTGTCCTTCTTGACTTGAGCGAATCTCCTTTGCTCGTAGGTCAGTTTACCCAATTTCTTGCCATGACTAATGGCAACTAGGTGATAATATGAGATTGACTAATCAATGTCCTCCATCTTGTAGATGCCTGTGAACATTGGTTGGAACTGTTCAAGCTCTTCGAGCATGATGGATCGTCCGGATGATTCAGCGGGAGGATTGGTTCGGTTGGAAGATTTCTCCATTGATGTTTCTTCTGAGAAATAAAAAAAAAATTGAGTAGAAGAAATTTCAAAATTAGAAGTAATGGGAGTATTAGGGTTTAGAAACTCCAAACCAAATTTTCTTTATACACTCCCAAGTAACCAGCTTTGCTGTGAGTGGCTGGATCTTCTACTTCTGATCTGTATGAATCGACGGTTAAGCAGTTGGTAACAGTTCGCCTTATGTCGCTCGGAGTCGAAAACTCGTACGTGGCTGATGTGTCTCCTTTTTATTTGTCGCCGCCCTGAGCTAGAGTCTCTTTTTCAATTAATGCGGACTCTGTAGCTTCTCTGTCAAAAGATAACCCCGCCTTTCGAGATATTTGAAATGATTATCTCTTTCTTGCTTGCTGGCCAGCATGCAAATATGCATTTGCTAAGGATGGTGTATCAAGCAATGTGAAAGGCTCATGCTGAGAGCTTGGACTCATCATTCGATTATCAGAAACACCCCTTTATTTCGAACACCATAGATCACATAGATTGCTAAGAGCTTGGACTTAGGATTTAACTCCTTGATTCTGCTGTGATCTTAGCATTCTTAGACCTTCTGTTATTTTTTTGCTGAGAGCTTGGACTCAGCAATCAACTCGATTTTCAAGGTCCGATTATCCAGTAGACGCAAATTATCTGCTGAGAGCTTGGACTCAGCATTTACTAAGGATATATCAAAATTTTATCCTTAGTCGTCTACAGATATCTGCTGAGAGCTTGGACTCAGCAATCTTCGGGGTTCTACCGAGAGCTTGGACTCAGTAGACAACACAGACTATTACAAGATTTTTTCCTTGTTGGAACAAAGAGTCTCTTTACTGAGAGCTTGGACTCAGTAGACATTTTTCGGTTTTGTTTGCTATCGCTGAATAGCAATCTACATCAATCTGCTGAGAGCTTGGACTCAACATTCACCGGATATCTGCTGAAAGCTTGAATTCAATAGAGTTTTTAGACTCTTTAGATTTCTTGAATCCTTTTAAGTTCAAGAGTCTTTTACTAAGAGCTCAGACTCAGTAAGTGTCGGAAATCTGCTGAGCGCCTGGACTCAGCATTCTGCAGAGAAGTATTTTGCTTGAGAAATTCTCTGTTCACAGCTTATCAAACACTCTGCTTCCGACTAATGTTGGGGAGACCTTTTAGAAATTCCTTTCTTCTGATTTTCTTTCAAATATTTTAGTCATTTTTATAGAAAACCAGGTTATTTTTCATAGGATTCTATATACACAAGGAGTGTAGTGATCTAGCATTTTGATTTAGGCGATTATATTGTTTGAGACAACAGAGTATTGTCATCAAAACGAGCATTTTATTGATATCATTGATTTACAAGAATTACACTTTGCAAAGTATAATACTGCAAGTTTACAATGATAAATTTGTCTTCAGACAGCTCCAAATAAAGCCTTTGCTAGACCTGCTCCTTCTTGGTCTTTCCCCGAGCTCATTGCTGCAAGTCACCCCACTTGCGCAACAATGTCTTATTGGCTGAGAGATGTCCAGCTTCAAGTTCATCCTTTGTATTCTTGAACTTGCGTTCCCTCCTGGAAATCTCTTCGGCTTTCAGCCTTTTGATTCCCTAGTGGACATCACACGGAAGAAAATCTAAATCCAACAGACCTTGCCATCTGCTCGGATTGGTGCTCTAGTCCAGTTCTCTTATCAACACCTGGCACTTCACTGATGTTTCCTACGGATAGGATGGGTACCATCTGTTAGGCCAGCATGGTTTGCTGTCCTGGATGCCAAGCGGATGCATTTGAGTTGCATCAACTCCATCAACAGACATATTCTTCATCTTTCTTCTTCGTCTCCATTTTCCAATGTTGGTGCACAGAATAAGAGATTAGGAATTAGTTATTTGAGAACCCCTACCCAAAGGTATTCTTAAATCTCGTGACTAAGGAATATCCATCCTCAGACCCACCTGACAAGCTTATATATCTCCAAAGATATAGATGTCATGGCCTGATAGAATGGACCTCCAATCTCCAGTCGGTTCTAATATCAGAAAACTCATCGTCCATGGTGAACCGAGAATTGAGTGAATCTTCTTAGATATGATCTCTGTGAAGTTTACGACTCTTCCTCTCAATTTGGAGACTTCCAAGTCACGTTGCTCGAACCTATTCTTAAGGCATTTTGTTGAAATGATAGAAGACATATATGGTTTTTCTCGAGGAATAGGGTTTGAATGAAAGGAATGAGGGCATATGGTTGATCTAGATTTTTGTGGTTTTTGGAATATGGATCTCCTAACCAAGATGGCTTCTCCTTAAATAGGCGTAACACCTCCTAGAGATTTATTCAACCAATCACTTTGTTTGCCTCGGGAACCGATGATTTTGGTATGATTTTCCACGTGGCCATACGAGACGCTATTTTTAGAACTGAATCATCTCGAGCCTTGAAAGAAATCTTTGGTAATGATAACAAATATCAATCGTCACTTCGTCATTGAATATGATCTGCTCTTGATACGTCGGTTGAGTATCTCGATATTTGTTCTCTTATCTGATCAATTTCCCAAAATTGATTCAACAGTCATCTTCATATGCTGAGAGCTGGGACTCAGCAATTGAGTGGAATTTGTCAAAATTCCTGTGAAGAGCGTGAGCTTGGACACACCCTTATTCCGCATATTCTCCAAGAAATCCAAATAATTAAAGAATTCTGATACTTGAGAAAACCAAGAACAGAATGAGAGCTGGGACTCATTCTTCCATAACCTCATCTAACTCTAATAGACTGAGCTTCAAACAAAGCTCATTTAATCTTCCTTCTACTAGAGGTTTAGTGAAGATGTCTGCTAGCTCCTCTTCTGTCCTTATATATTCCACGGAGATATCTTTTTTCTCAACATGATCTCAAATGAAGTGATGTCGGATATCGATATACTTTGTCCTATAGTGAGGTAATGGATTCTTTGTTATGCACATCGCACTGTTGTTGTCGCAGTATATAGGAATGCAGTCAGTGCTGACTTCATAATCTTGACGTTGTTGTTTGATCCACAACACTGTAGGGTTTTTCCGTGAACCGAATCACCAAAACCAAACTGAACCGGATCGATTTATGGATATTGCACATAATCAAAATTCACAAAACCCTAGCATGCTCCTATGAATTTAATACATATCGTGGATTGAGGAATTACCGTTATTCCGTCGAGTCTGATCCGATCTTTTGCATTTGAATTCCAAATTCCAATTCAACCACGCAATCCGATTTAATCTGCGGAAACAGAAATTAGAGATCTAATTTCTAGATTAAAATCGAAAAAGAAAGAGAGAAAAGAAGATAAATCTATTCTCCAGATCAGATCTTCAGGGCTGTGTCCCAATGCTGTTCAGATCTACTACTGGTGAGGACTCCGTAGATCTGTATTCTGAGCAGGACCAGAATCGAAATTCTCCTCCTTTCACTCCCAATATTGGCTCCTCCCTCTCTCTCTAGGTTTAGTGTGTTTTAACTGTGTTATGACTTATGAGAGAGAGCTGTCTATTTATAGACCTAGGGTTGGAAACCCTAATGGGCCATTTTGGGCTCAATTCAGCATATTTAATTGGGCCAGTCCTGAGACCTAATGCAAATAATAAAGTGGGCCTATTAATTAATTAATTCCCATGTCCACAACCCAGGACACAATTAATTAATTAATATTAATTCTTTTTCACCACAAAATTAATACTGACATACCCCTTTATTACCACGTTATGAGAACGGGCTGCATTAATTGAGAATCCCCATATTTAAGGTTATCGGACATCCATTAATTAATCGGAGCCTCTGAGAAGCTCTAACTACAATTAATTAATATCTTATAATTCATGAGCAGTACCACTCAAACCTTATCACTCGTGCCTGAACTTAATCAGCCTGCAGGACTTTGGCACGATGAATGTTATTGAGCTCCTCAGGGAATGTCCCCATCCTATTACTCGGATATGGTCACCTAAACCCAGTCTCAGGCGGTACTACACGAACTGCTGTTACCCAAGATGCGGATATACGAGCACGTTACTTAGGCTCTCCACCATGGCAAGTCAAAGCAACAGTCAACCCGTGCAAAACCCTGAACCTTCGTTAGGGTTTGGACTCAATCAATATAACGAGATCTTTTATTCGCTGATGTCAGACAGACGAATATATCTCACTGCGGTCCATCAATACACCACCTCTGCGTACCAGCACGTCAAGTAACCAAGACAGACTACTTATTCCGACAATGCTGCAGCCATCCGGACAGACGTATCCTCATACACTGTCTCGGCTGTGATCAGGTTTATGTCTCACTAGGTCAAGTGATCATACTGTCTTCTGCGATCTACAACACGCCGTATGATCGTCCCTATCGGTGAGACAAGAGGATACCATTGTTCATACATGTAAGATTGTTAACAGATAGGAGAAATAAACCGTTGTATACTCATTGTAATAAATGCTTTCAGTATACAAAACCCATCAATCTCCCACTTATACTCAAAGTATAACTAAGCTATTACAGAGTATACAGTCCGTCTATCTAGTCTGCTGTCACTTTAACCACTATCAGTGGTTGGCATCCACCTCAGACCCAGCTCACGAATATGTTGCTCTTTGTAAATGTATCAACAAGATTGTCAGCAGTGTCAATCTTCCTAATCAGCACATCGCCCCTCGATACGATTTCTCGTATGATATGGTACTTTCTCTCTATGTATTTGCTTGCCCTGTGAGACCGCGGTTCCTTTGAGTTTGCCACTGCACCAGAGTTATCACAATAAATTGTGATGCTCCTCGGCAAACTTGGGATCATGCCCAACTCTTAAAGGTAGTTTCGGAGCCACACCCCCTCTTTCGAGGCGTCGGAGGCGGCGACATATTCCGCTTCCATGGTGGAGTCAGCAAAACATTTCTGCTTTGAGCTCCTCCAATATACAGCTCCACCTCCCAGGGTAAACACATATCCTGAGGTCGATTTCTTCTCATCCTGGTCCCCTTGGAAATTCGAGTCTGTTTACCCCATAGGGCACAAATCCTCACTTTGATAAACTAGGCAAAAATTCCTAGTTCTTTTCAAATACTTGAGGATGTGCTTTACAACAGTCCAGTGCGCCTGTCCAGGGTTAGACTGATATCTTGCTACCATGCCAACGACATAACAAATATCTGGCCTGATACACAGCATCGCATACATGAGACTACCCACCGCCGAAGCGTATGGTACAAGACTCATCTCGTCTTTCTCCCGCTGTGTCTGAGGACACTGCCCACCAGAAAGACGAATGCAATGTCTGAAAGGTAGCAAGCCTTTCTTGGCGAGTTGCATGCTGAACCGGGCTATCACAGTATCCACATAGGATGCCTGGGATAAGCTCAACATTCTTTTCTTACGATCTCGTAAGACCTTAATCCCAAGAATGTAGCTAGCTTCTCCCAGATCCTTCATTTGGAACTGTTCAGATAACCAAACCTTGATTTCGGACATCACCCCCTCGTTGTTTCCAAATAGGAGTATGTCATCAACGTATAGTGCAAGGAAGACCACGCTCCCACTGACACAAAGTCGGTAAACACAACTTTCGTTTTCCAACTGCGCAAATCCATAGGATTTAATCACATCGTTGAAACGTAAGTTCCACGACCTTGAAGCTTGCTTAAGTCTATACAAGGACTTCCAAAGCTTCCGGACAAGATGTTCTTCGCCCTTGCTTATGTAACCCTCGGGTTGCTGCATATAGATGTCTCTACCTTCTTCAAGGTAACCGTTTAGAAAAGTGGTTTTGACATCCATCTCTCAGATCTCGAGGTCCATATGTGCAGCTATGGCAAGGAGTATTCGGATAGATTTGAGCATGGCTACGGGTGAAAAGGTTTCGTCATAGTCAATGCCCTCTTTCTGACTATAACCCTTTGCCACCAGCCTGGCTTTAAAAGCCGTGATCTTTCCATCCGCCCCTTTCTTTCTTTTGTATACCCATTTTCACCCTATAGCCCTAAAGCCATCCGGCAAATAAGTTTTCTGGTATACATCCATAGCAGTTATGGATTCAATTTCAGAATCCATGGCGACATGCCATTTGGCAACATCTTTGTCTTGCACTGCCTCTTCGTAAGTCAGTGGGTCAGAGTCCTCATGTCTGTCTTCCGGGCTCAAGTCCGAAGACTCACCGTGTCAGTAGTAGGTGCAGCGACTTGTGGTCCTGCACCTTACACTGAATAACGTGTCTGTGGTGCTGTACCTCTCACAGGAGCACTCACATCTACACGTTCCCCTTCCCTTGGAATTGCATTCTCGTTCTCAATTTTGAAGAACGATATCACTCCTTGACCTGTGATTACTCACATACTCGTCCTCCAAGAATCTAGCGTTGGTGCTAACAACGACTCGTTGACTCTCAGGACAGTAAAAGTAACCACCTTTCGTTTGCCTGGGATACCCTATGAACATCATTACTTTTGACCTGCTTTCTAACTTATCAAGTTCCTTCGACAGTACGTGTGTCGGACAACCCCATACTCTAAACTTGCACAAACTAGGTTTCGACCAAGGAAGAACTCAGAAGGCGTCTTAGGAACTGATTTAGAAGGCACCACATTAAGCACGTAAACTGTTGTTTCCAATGCGTAACCCCAAAACGAAATTGGTAAGTTTGCATAACTCATCATTGATCTTACCATCTCTAGAAGAGTCCTATTTCTTCTTTCAGCTACACCGTTTTGCTGGGGAGTACCCGGTGCAGTCCACTGGGATGTAATCCCATTTTCTGACAAATATTGCAGGAACTCGTTACTGAGGTATTCGCCACCGCGGTCAGATCGCAATGACTTGATAGTTTTCCCGACCTTCTTTTCTACTTCAGCCTTGAACTCTATGAATTTCTCAAAGCATTCAGACTTGTAGCGAAGCAGGTAAATGTATCCGTACCTTGAGTAGTCGTCAATGAAAGTGACGAAGTACTCATACCCTCCACGAGCCTGCATGGACATCGGTCCACATAAGTCAGAATGGATCAATTCCAACACTTCCTCTGCTCGAGACTGACTAGCCTTGAAAGGCCTAGTTGACATCTTGCCCTCGATGCAGGATTCGCAGACTTGATAAGGTACAGCCCGGACTAAGTCCAATGTACCGTCATCTGCAAGTCTTTGAATCCGCTTCAAGCTTATGTGACCCAGTCTCAAGTGCCAGAGATATGTAAGATCCTCATCAGAAGAAGTAAGTTTTCTCTTCCTAGGATTATCAATTACGGATGAATTACATGCAATACTTCAGGACATATTTGATCGAAGTAACATAGAGATTGTAAATCAACATATCATGATGGACAACATTGTTATTACCAATGATAAAATCATAAATAACAAATATCCATAAAAGTTGATGAAATTTGTCCTGCCGATAAACCACGTCCCACAAATAAATTCTCAAATGTACTTTAATTCATCAAAACATAAGGAAAAGAAAACTCCATGAAGCTCCGTCCTAAAACGTTGTCTTCATCCAGTTTGGTATCTTCTTGCCATCACTCACCAGCCTTGTCGGCACGGTCCCCTGCAAAGTATAACAACATGATCAACAAGTCAGCGCTTACAGCTCTTGGAAGAGCAACGCCGTACTCTAATCATGCTTCAGTTATACATGCAAATGGCATACCCTGTCTAGCCTTGTGGGCCTGACAATCTTTCCTCCAATGTCCTTTCTTACCACACCTGAAAACACTTGTCCCTCGAAGTTTCCGCCATAGGCTTATTAACAGCTCCCACGTCCTTCGCAGTTACCTTGCCAGCCTTCTTCTTAATCGCTCTTTTTGGCTTCGTACCTTTCGATACAGCAGAGTGATTACCAGAAGTAGCTAAGGCAACCTTCTAAGGATTCATAACCGATTCCACTGCCATCAAGTCATTGAGCAACTCCTAAAGAGTATACTCCTTCTTGTTCATGACAACAATCAGTCTGAAACTCTCAAAGGATTTGGGTAGAGAGTTGAGTATGATATCGACTTTAGCCTCATCTTCGATACCTCCACTGTGCACAGTTAGCTCATCCATGAGGTGAGTCATGGAAACTACGTGCTCTCTCACTCGTTGTAATAGTCTATTTCCTCTTGCGAGGATTCAGTAGTGGGCACTTATAGGACAAAGTACTTGTAGAACGAACATGTGTTCTTCCACAATCACGATGTATTCAAGGTTGCGTTTCCATTCTAGGAATTTTGGACCAGTTAGAGAATTTTGTGCGAGAATATTGATAACACTAAACATTGACATATCCGAAACAATAAAATTCTTAAATAAGAACATACATGTTGAACTTCGAAAACAAATGCATTGAAAACCTTTTAATAAATCAAATACAAATGTTTTCCACTAATTGCCCAAGAGTTCCCACCGCAAGCTACACTCGTAGACGTTTACGATGTCACCCTCAACCAGAACTGCGGGTTTTAAGCCCCAATCCATTTAATTTCACTACCATGTCAGGATGCTTTTGACACTAGAAATTAATAATTAGTGAAAACCTTAGACCAAGCCATCTCTCAAGAACAGGGATGCAATTCTTGCATTATATTCTAAGATGCTTCTAAGCAATTAACCACAAATTTAACTTCGGCCAAAAGAGACAGTTTAGCATGGCACGTAACCATACCGCACAGCCCTTAAAGCTTTTGTTATCTATAATTTAAATCAATCCTAGAATACTTGTGAAAGAGGTCTACGCAAACTACACTCGTAGACGTTTACGCAAAGCTCTCCCACTATTCACATGATTTAAATTGTTTGTCTAGAAATCCCAACAACAGTACCCATGCACCTCCGGGAACTAGCAAGCTACACTCGTAGATGTTTACTAGAACGAGAGATACACTTACAGCCTAGGACCGCTTTGTGGAGGTCTATTGATTTTAATTAAAAAATCTGCTTAGTATTTTTCCTTTAAAAGGTTTCTTTATGCACACACATAATTTCTTTGTCATTATATTTTCCAAATTTTTGCATGTAATTAAACAAGCCCAAAAATTCCCAAAATATAATCCAACAAAAGAAATTAATCACATAAGCATGCTTGAAAAGCTATAAATTATAAAATCGATAAATCATGCTTTTCCTATTATCTACACATGCTTAAATTGCACACATAAATAAATCACATATCATACGAGGACAATTAAGCCAAACAAAAATTCCTCGTGGCCCCACAAAATAGAAAATAATATATATCTATTACAAATTTGAATTTTGAATTAATTTGGATAAATCCAAATCTTTTCAAATCTTCCAAATCTTGAAGGGCCTTCAAATCTGGACACACGAAATCTTTTGGATTTTTAGGCCTTTGTGATCTGATGATTTTCCCTAACCCTAATGCAAACCCTAGGGTTTACACAGGATTGTGCAAACCACAAAAACACGAGCCACCGCGATGGGACAACAGCCAACGACAGCCACCGCCGCCACCGACCACCGCCGCCCTGCCGTGCCTAGCGCCGCCGCGCGCGCGCGCACCGCGCACCCGTGGCTCCATCCGCGCGCGCCCGCCGCCATGTCCAGCCCCGCCGCCAGCCACCCGCGACGCACGCCCTCGCGTGCCGTCGCCCACGCCGCCGCGGCTCGCTGCCGCCGTCCGCCGTGCAAGCCCGCGCGGCCTCCTGCCACCGCCGCGCACCGCCGCCTTTCGTCGGTTCCATCTTCGTTCTTCATCCTCGACCCGTCCAAATACATAATTTGAAAAATTACAGAAAAACTATTCTAATTACAATTTTTCAAATCTATACTAATCACGGATTTTCTCGTGATTTTACAAAAACAATTCAGCCCTACACGGATAAACCACCGCGGGCTGTATCAACGGGTTGCCATGAGGACAAAAACCAAACATCCACAAAACAATAAATTCATACATGCATATCGAATTTAATTATGAACAACAGAGCCATAAATCAGAAACCTGGCTCTGATACCAATTTTAGGGTTTTTCCGTGAACCGAATCACCAAAACAAAACTGAACCGGATCGATTTCTGGATATTGCACATAATAAAAATTCACAAAACCCTAGCATGCTCCTATGAATTTAATACATATCGTGGATTGAGGAATTACCGTTATTCCGTCGAGTCTGATCCGATCTTTTGCGTTTGAATTCCAAATTCCAATTCAACCACGTAATCCGATTTAATATGCGGAAACAGAAATTAGAGATCTAATTTCTAGATTAAAATCGAAAAAGAAAGAGAGAAGAGAAGAGAAATCTATTCTCCAGATCAGATCTTCAGGGCTGTGTCCCAATGCTGTTCAGATCTACTACTGGTGTGGACTTCGTAGATCTGTATTCTGAGCAGGACCAGAATCGAAATTCTCCTCCTTTCACTCCCAAAATCGGCGCCTCCCTCTCTCTCTAGGTTTAGTGTGTTTTAACTGTGTTATGACTTATGAGAGAGAGCTGTCTATTTTAGACCTAGGGTTGGAAACCCTAATGGGCCATTTTGGGCTCAATTCAGCATATTTAATTGGGCCAGTCCTGGGACCTAATGCAAATAATGAAGTGGGCCTATAAATTAATTAATTCCCATGTCCACAGCCCAGGACACAATTAATTAATTAATATTAATTCTTTTTCACCACCGAATTAATACTGACCTACCCCTTTATTACCACGTTATGAGAACGGGCTGCATTAATTGAGAATCCCCATATTTAAGGTTACCGGACATCCATTAATTAATCGGAGCCTCTGACAAGCTCTAACTACAATTAATTAATATCTTATAATTACTGAGCAGTACCACTCAAACCTTATCACTCGTGCCTGAACTTAATCAGCCTGCAGGACTTTGGCACGATGAATGTTATTGAGCTCCTCACGGAATGTCCCCATCCTATTACTCGGATATGGTTACCTAAACCCAGTCTCAGGCGGTACTACACGAACTGCTGTTACCCAAGATGCGGATATACGAGCACGTTACTTAGGCTCTCCATCATGGCAAGTCAAAGCAACAGTCAACCCGTGCAAACCCCTGAACCTTCGTTAGGGTTTGGACTCAATCAATATAACGAGATCTTTTATTCGCTGATGTCAGAAAGACGAATATATCTCACTGCGGTCCATCAATACGCCACCTCTGCGTACCAGCATGTTAAGTAACCAAGACAGACTACT
>JAPKLW010000106.1:329730-384833 GCA_026898455.1 Plectranthus barbatus | reverse complement strand
GACAAGATGTTCTTCGCCCTTGCTTATGTAACCCTCGGGTTGCTGCATATAGATGTCTCTACCTTCTTCAAGGTAACCGTTTAGAAAAGTGGTTTTGACATCCATCTCTCAGATCTCGAGGTCCATATGTGCAGCTATGGCAAGGAGTATTCGGATAGATTTGAGCATGGCTACGGGTGAAAAGGTTTCGTCATAGTCAATGCCCTCTTTCTGACTATAACCCTTTGCCACCAGCCTGGCTTTAAAAGCCGTGATCTTTCCATCCGCCCCTTTCTTTCTTTTGTATACCCATTTTCACCCTATAGCCCTAAAGCCATCCGGCAAATAAGTTTTCTGGTATACATCCATAGCAGTTATGGATTCAATTTCAGAATCCATGGCGACATGCCATTTGGCAACATCTTTGTCTTGCACTGCCTCTTCGTAAGTCAGTGGGTCAGAGTCCTCATGTCTGTCTTCCGGGCTCAAGTCCGAAGACTCACCGTGTCAGTAGTAGGTGCAGCGACTTGTGGTCCTGCACCTTACACTGAATAACGTGTCTGTGGTGCTGTACCTCTCACAGGAGCACTCACATCTACACGTTCCCCTTCCCTTGGAATTGCATTCTCGTTCTCAATTTTGAAGAACGATATCACTCCTTGACCTGTGATTACTCACATACTCGTCCTCCAAGAATCTAGCGTTGGTGCTAACAACGACTCGTTGACTCTCAGGACAGTAAAAGTAACCACCTTTCGTTTGCCTGGGATACCCTATGAACATCATTACTTTTGACCTGCTTTCTAACTTATCAAGTTCCTTCGACAGTACGTGTGTCGGACAACCCCATACTCTAAACTTGCACAAACTAGGTTTCGACCAAGGAAGAACTCAGAAGGCGTCTTAGGAACTGATTTAGAAGGCACCACATTAAGCACGTAAACTGTTGTTTCCAATGCGTAACCCCAAAACGAAATTGGTAAGTTTGCATAACTCATCATTGATCTTACCATCTCTAGAAGAGTCCTATTTCTTCTTTCAGCTACACCGTTTTGCTGGGGAGTACCCGGTGCAGTCCACTGGGATGTAATCCCATTTTCTGACAAATATTGCAGGAACTCGTTACCGAGGTATTCGCCACCGCGGTCAGATCGCAATGACTTGATAGTTTTCCCGACCTTCTTTTCTACTTCAGCCTTGAACTCTATGAATTTCTCAAAGCATTCAGACTTGTAGCGAAGCAGGTAAATGTATCCGTACCTTGAGTAGTCGTCAATGAAAGTGACGAAGTACTCATACCCTCCACGAGCCTGCATGGACATCGGTCCACATAAGTCAGAATGGATCAATTCCAACACTTCCTCTGCTCGAGACTGACTAGCCTTGAAAGGCCTAGTTGACATCTTGCCCTCGATGCAGGATTCGCAGACTTGATAAGGTACAGCCCGGACTAAGTCCAATGTACCGTCATCTGCAAGTCTTTGAATCCGCTTCAAGCTTATGTGACCCAGTCTCAAGTGCCAGAGATATGTAAGATCCTCATCAGAAGAAGTAAGTTTTCTCTTCCTAGGATTATCAATTACGGATGAATTACATGCAATACTTCAGGACATATTTGATCGAAGTAACATAGAGATTGTAAATCAACATATCATGATGGACAACATTGTTATTACCAATGATAAAATCATAAATAACAAATATCCATAAAAGTTGATGAAATTTGTCCTGCCGATAAACCACGTCCCACAAATAAATTCTCAAATGTACTTTAATTCATCAAAACATAAGGAAAAGAAAACTCCATGAAGCTCCGTCCTAAAACGTTGTCTTCATCCAATTTGGTATCTTCTTGCCATCACTCACCAGCCTTGTCGGCACGGTCCCCTGCAAAGTATAACAACATGATCAACAAGTCAGCGCTTACAACTCTTGGAAGAGCAACGCCGTACTCTAATCATGCTTCAGTTATACATGCAAATGGCATACCCTGTCTAGCCTTGTGGGCCTGACAATCTTTCCTCCAATGTCCTTTCTTACCACACCTGAAAACACTTGTCCCTCGAAGTTTCCGCCATAGGCTTATTAACAGCTCCCACGTCCTTCGCAGTTACCTTGCCAGCCTTCTTCTTAATCGCTCTTTTCGGCTTCATACCTTTCGATACAGCAGAGTGATTACCAGAAGTAGCTAAGGCAACCTTCTAAGGATTCATAACCGATTCCACTGCCATCAAGTCATTGAGCAACTCCTAAAGAGTATACTCCTTCTTGTTCATGACAACAATCAGTCTGAAACTCTCAAAGGATTTGGGTAGAGAGTTGAGTATGATATCGACTTTAGCCTCATCTTCGATACCTCCACTGTGCACAGTTAGCTCATCCATGAGGTGAGTCATGGAAACTACGTGCTCTCTCACTCGTTGTAATAGTCTATTTCCTCTTGCGAGGATTCAGTAGTGGGCACTTATAGGACAAAGTACTTGTAGAACGAACATGTGTTCTTCCACAATCACGATGTATTCAAGGTTGCGTTTCCATTCTAGGAATTTTGGACCAGTTAGAGAATTTTGTGCGAGAATATTGATAACACTAAACATTGACATATCCGAAACAATAAAATTCTTAAATAAGAACATACATGTTGAACTTCGAAAACAAATGCATTGAAAACCTTTTAATAAATCAAATACAAATGTTTTCCACTAATTGCCCAAGAGTTCCCACCGCAAGCTACACTCGTAGACGTTTACGATGTCACCCTCAACCAGAACTGCGGGTTTTAAGCCCCAATCCATTTAATTTCACTACCATGTCAGGATGCTTTTGACACTAGAAATTAATAATTAGTGAAAACCTTAGACCAAGCCATCTCTCAAGAACAGGGATGCAATTCTTGCATTATATTCTAAGATGCTTCTAAGCAATTAACCACAAATTTAACTTCGGCCAAAAGAGACAGTTTAGCATGGCACGTAACCATACCGCACAGCCCTTAAAGCTTTTGTTATCTATAATTTAAATCAATCCTAGAATACTTGTGAAAGAGGTCTACGCAAACTACACTCGTAGACGTTTACGCAAAGCTCTCCCACTATTCACATGATTTAAATTGTTTGTCTAGAAATCCCAACAACAGTACCCATGCACCTCCGGGAACTAGCAAGCTACACTCGTAGATGTTTACTAGAACGAGAGATACACTTACAGCCTAGGACCGCTTTGTGGAGGTCTATTGATTTTAATTAAAAAATCTGCTTAGTATTTTTCCTTTAAAAGGTTTCTTTATGCCCACACATAATTTCTTTGTCATTATATTTTCCAAATTTTTGCATGTAATTAAACAAGCCCAAAAATTCCCAAAATATAATCCAACAAAAGAAATTAATCACATAAGCATGCTTGAAAAGCTATAAATTATAAAATCGATAAATCATGCTTTTCCTATTATCTACACATGCTTAAATTGCACACATAAATAAATCACATATCATACGAGGACAATTAAGCCAAACAAAAATTCCTCGTGGCCCCACAAAATAGAAAATAATATATATCTATTACAAATTTGAATTTTGAATTAATTTGGATAAATCCAAATCTTTTCAAATCTTCCAAATCTTGAAGGGCCTTCAAATCTGGACACACGAAATCTTTTGGATTTTTAGGCCTTTGTGATCTGATGATTTTCCCTAACCCTAATGCAAACCCTAGGGTTTACACAAGATTGTGCAAACCACAAAAACACGAGCCACCGCGATGGGACAACAGCCAACGACAGCCACCGCTGCCACCGACCACCGCCGCCCTGCCGTGCCTAGCGCCGCCGCGCGCGCGCGCACCGCGCACCCGTGGCTCCATCCGCGCGCGCCCGCCGCCATGTCCAGCCCCGCCGCCAGCCACCCGCGACGCATGCCCTCGCGTGCCGTCGCCCACGCCGCCGCCGTCCGCCGTGCACGCGCGCGCGGCCTCCTGCCACCGCCGCGCACCGCCGCCTTTCGTCGGTTCCATCTTCGTTCTTCATCCTCGACCCGTCCAAATACATAATTTGAAAAATTACAGAAAAACTATTCTAATTACAATTTTTCAAATCTATACTAATCACGGATTTTCTCGTGATTTTACAAAAACAATTCAGCCCTACACGGATAAACCACCGCGGGCTGTATCAACGGGTTGCCATGAGGACAAAAACCAAACATCCACAAAACAATAAATTCATACATGCATATCGAATTTAATTATGAACAACAGAGCCATAAATCAGAAACCTGGCTCTGATACCAATTTTAGGGTTTTTCAGTGAACCGAATCACCAAAACAAAACTGAACCGGATCGATTTCTGGATATTGCACATAATAAAAATTCACAAAACCCTAGCATGCTCCTATGAATTTAATACATATCGTGGATTGAGGAATTACCGTTATTCCGTCGAGTCTGATCCGATCTTTTGCGTTTGAATTCCAAATTCCAATTCAACCACGTAATCCGATTTAATATGCGGAAACAGAAATTAGAGATCTAATTTCTAGATTAAAATCGAAAAAGAAAGAGAGAAGAGAAGAGAAATCTATTCTCCAGATCAGATCTTCAGGGCTGTGTCCCAATGCTGTTCAGATCTACTACTGGTGTGGACTTCGTAGATCTGTATTCTGAGCAGGACCAGAATCGAAATTCTCCTCCTTTCACTCCCAAAATCGGCGCCTCCCTCTCTCTCTAGGTTTAGTGTGTTTTAACTGTGTTATGACTTATGAGAGAGAGCTGTCTATTTTAGACCTAGGGTTGGAAACCCTAATGGGCCATTTTGGGCTCAATTCAGCATATTTAATTGGGCCAGTCCTGGGACCTAATGCAAATAATGAAGTGGGCCTATAAATTAATTAATTCCCATGTCCACAGCCCAGGACACAATTAATTAATTAATATTAATTCTTTTTCACCACCGAATTAATACTGACCTACCCCTTTATTACCACGTTATGAGAACGGGCTGCATTAATTGAGAATCCCCATATTTAAGGTTATCGGACATCCATTAATTAATCGGAGCCTCTGAGAAGCTCTAACTACAATTAATTAATATCTTATAATTCATGAGCAGTACCACTCAAACCTTATCACTCGTGCCTGAACTTAATCAGCCTGCAGGACTTTGGCACGATGAATGTTATTGAGCTCCTCACGGAATGTCCCCATCCTATTACTCGGATATGGTTACCTAAACCCAGTCTCAGGCGGTACTACACGAACTGCTGTTACCCAAGATGCGGATATACGAGCACGTTACTTAGGCTCTCCATCATGGCAAGTCAAAGCAACAGTCAACCCGTGCAAACCCCTGAACCTTCGTTAGGGTTTGGACTCAATCAATATAACGAGATCTTTTATTCGCTGATGTCAGAAAGACGAATATATCTCACTGCGGTCCATCAATACGCCACCTCTGCGTACCAGCATGTTAAGTAACCAAGACAGACTACTTATTCCGACAATGCCGCAGCCATCCGGACAGACGTATCATCATACGCTGTCTCAGCTGTGATCAGGTTTATGTCTCACTAGGTCAAGTGATCATACTGTCTTCTGCGATCTACAACACGCCGTATGATCGTCCCTATCGGTGAGACAAGAGGATACCATTGTCATACATGTAAGATTGTTAACAGATAGGAGAAATAAACCGTTGTATACTCATTGTAATAAATGCTTTCAGTATACAAAACCCATCAAACATGTGTGTACAACAACTTGTAGCAGCTACATATTTAGCTTCTATTGTGGATGTTGCTACGGAGTGTTGTTTCTTGCTGAACCAGCTTATCAGCTTGTGACCAAGGAATTGTCATGCTCCACTTGTACTTTTTCGATCAATTCGGCAGCCTCTGAAATCCGAGTTTGAATATCCTATGAGTGTGAGATCATCTTCACTGGGGTACCAAATTCCTAAGGATTCCGTTCCTTTTAAATATCTGACAATCCTTCAAGCGTACTCCATGTGCGACTTATTTGGATCTGCTTGATATCTCGCACTTACTCCTACAATATATGAAATGTCTGGCCTGCTGGCCATTAGATATAACAGAGACAAATAATACCATTGTATGCTGTGGGATCCACGAATTCGCCTTCTTCATCCATTGGGATTTGGCAAGTAGTGCTCATTGGAATCCTCAGTGTCTTCATCCTTTCTGGACATAATTTGTTGATGAGATCCTTGGTATAATTCTTCTGGTGTATGAAGATCCCATCACTAGATTGCTCAACTTGCAGACCTAGGAAGTTTAACATTTTCCCATCATACTCATCTGGAAATTAGTCTGCATAAGTCTAGCAAACTTCTCACACGTGGTTAGATTTCTTGATCCAAATACGATATCATCCGAAAAGATTTAGACGAGCAGTATGTCTTCAGCATCCTTGATCAAGACGAGTGTTCTATTGATCTTCTTTTTTCTAAATCCATTCTTCAGCAGAAACTGTGATAATGTCTCGTACCAAGCTCTTGGGGCTTGCTTCAGACCATACAGAGCTTTCCTTAGTCTGTGTGCCTTGTTTTCGCGTTCAAATCTTAGAGGTTGCTCCACATAGACTTCCTCCTTTAATTCACCATTCAGAAATGCACTCTTGACGTCCATCTGAAAGATAACAAATCCATAGTGAGCGGCATATGCTAGGATTAATCTGATTGCTTCCAAACGAGCGACTGGAGCAAATGTTTCATCAAAATCTATTCCCTCGCACTGTGCATATCCTTTTGCAACGAGTCTTGCTTTGTTGCGAACGATAAGTCCATTTTCGTCGCGCTTGTTCTTGATTACCCACTTGGTTCCCATTACTGACTGGTGAGTTGGGCGATCGACGAATTCCCTTACGTGGTTCCTTGTAAATTTTAATAATTCTTCCTGCATCGCGTTGATCCAATCAGCTGATTTAAGTGCCTCTACTACTTTGGTAGGCTCCTCTTGAGATATGAAGTAGGCTAACATGGCACTGTGTCTGGTTCAGATTGGATCTGTAAGATCTCCTAGGATTGCTTCTATAGGATGATCTCTAAGTAACCATTTTGGTCTTTGTAGTTCTTCTACTGGAATGGCTTGACTGCTGGACGTTTCGATAGGTTCTTCTGAGACTGGTGCATCAACAAGTTGTAGGTTTTCCAAGCTGTCTGCTACACTTGTTGGGGTGTCTTCTGCTAAATGACTGTCTGGATTCTGGTTTACTGATGTAGTACTCCTAACTTCAGTAGCCTGCTCCTGGTTGACCTCAGCAGAGTTGTCTTCAGTAATTCTCTCGCCATTTTGGGGATTCTAAATAGCCTCTTTATCTTGCTGAGGATCTTCCTCATCTTGAATTCCCCCTTGACATGTGCGTTCTTTGAGAGAATTTATGGTGGCCTAAGTGATAAGCTCGTTTTTCTACTCTCTTATCGCATTGTTTCTCTTTTATTTTATGCATTTTAGTTTGTTTTCTTGAATAAATTGAGCATGAGTATATATTAGAGGGTGTTATGCTTGTCATGGTAAGATTTCGTAGGTTTTAGGCCAAATCCAATGGAAACCCGTACCGAAAGCAGCAGATGTTCAAAGAAACAGTCAAGACTTCTTCCACAGATGGAATCTGAGCTAATGGAGCATGTCATTTAAAAGACCTTTGATTTATCTTTCCAATGCAACTGGAATCGGGTCAATCGAAGTTCGGGAGTGAAAGTTATGACCAAAACCTTGAGACTGCGCAGAAGGGTCGGAAGTGGCAAAAATGGTCTCTATTTCGACCGAGTTGAAGGCCATCTCAACCGGGGCAGCTCCATCGCGACCGTGGCAAGGGTCATCTCGACCGGGGCGAACTGTTTTGGCGAGATACTACGAGATTTTCACATGTTTTGGGCGAGAATTGCTTTGGATCCAAGTTACACATCAATTTGGAAGCAATGAAGACCCCAAAAGGGAAGTTTCAACTAAGAAAATCATTCCTTTTGAAGCCATCAATTCGAGAAGGAAATTCCTACCATCCAAGGCCTCAACCCTACTACTATATAAACTCTTGAATAGCTCAGAATTAGGGTCCTTTTTCAGTTCTTTTTCCAGTTGTTGAATTTTTATATTTAATTTTCTGTTTTCACTTTAAGTTTTTGAGAATTCCTCTTTAATTTTTATATAGTTTAATGCAATCTTTATTTTTTCCTGCAATATTTATTTCCAATATGTTAGGCTAGAACCCTAAACAGGTTCTAGGGTTTCTCCATCTGTGATGCATATTTTGATTCAATAATTCAAACCTTATAAACTGGTTTAAATACTATGTTTTGTTTTACGTCTATTCTCATCAAAGGATCGAGAGATGAAGATTGAGGTAGGTTACAGTTATTAATCGAAGGACCGAGAGGTGAAGGTTAGTAATAGGAAATTAGGGTTTAATACTTTTGATTTTCTGTCCGACCAAGTAGAATTCAATCGTAGGAAAAATCTAATCTTTATTTAAATTAATTAACTTTGTGTGTTTGAGACCGAGAGGAGATAACCACTAGTTAATAATTCATGATTTAATTGCCTGACCAAGGAATTAATTCCACATTAATAGATTTTCCACCAAAATATCTTTTTTGGATTTGAATATCTGTTTCTTGCATGTTGATCAGATTGGTAGATTTCCCTAGAATCTGTGCTTTTTAATATTCGAATTTTCTCACTTTAATTATTTGTCTTGAAAAAACCAAAAACCCCTTCAAAGTTTGATTCACCCAAACAAAAGTTCTAAAAACCATATTAAGTACATGATTCTCCCTCGTTGCACTATCTCTGTGGGATCGACCAACCCTTGGGTTGTCTATAAATTTATTTGTCCTTTGCTATAATCTGTATGCAGGATTTTGCATCGATCACTAAGCATTACCATTTGCATCACCGACCATCCTGACTGTTGGCTGATTAGTCAAGATCTCCGGTAGAGATGATGATTCACTCATTAACCTAGTCGGATCAATCGGTTCAGCTTCGAAAGTATTCGAGCCCGAAGGTCCATTAATATCATTGGTTTCATGAGTCTCATCTCCTAAATTTCTCATGGTCCTGCGCACTAAAGTAGCTTCATCAAAAATAACTTTGCATGTTATTTCCACAAGTCTGGTTGTCTTATTAAGCACTCTATATCCCTTGTGAGATGGATGTCCATATCCTAGGAACACTCCTTCATCTGCTTTGGGAGAAAAAGAACTTAATTTTGACTTCCCATTTATGGATATAACATGGTGAACAAAAAGCACGAAGATGAGCTAAGGAAGGCTTACGACCATTATATATTTTGTAGGGAGTCTTGCTGAATTAAAGATTCAATCCACTTCGATTCTGCGTGTAGCAAGCATTCATTGCAGCTTCTCCCCAATATCTTTGGCTTAGATCTGTATCCTCAAGCATTGTTCGCACAGCCTCTTTGAGAGTCATGTTTCTTCTTTTGCTAGACCATTCTATTGAGGTGTTCTTGCAGTGGACCTTTCATGTCCTATTCCAGCGTCGGTGCAGAAGTCCATCAATGCTCCATTACAGAATTCTTTGCCGTTGTTAGATCTTATTCTTTTCAAGGTGAGTTCTGTGTCGTTTTGTACTCGAAGTATCAGCTCCGGTAGAATGATCTTCACTTCGCCTTGCTTTTGAGTAGTCTCACCCATGTGTACCTGGAGTAAACATCAATAACAACCAAGGTATATTGTTTGTTACCTACAGTGGGTGGAGTCACTGGGCTGAATAAATCCATGTGCAGCTCAAGGATTCTGTTTGAAGTGGCTTTTTCCGGATTGGATCTGAAGGACGCTTTGGCTTGTTTCCTTGTTCACAGACTCTGCATACTCCTTCCTTCTTGAAGGTTTCTCTGGGTAGTCCTGCAACAATATTATTTTTGGCAATATAATTGATAGTCTTAAAATTTAGATGCATTAGCCTTTTGTGCCATAGCCAGTTTGTTTCTTCCTTGCTAAATGCTATGAAGCACGATGCTTGCTGACCACTTTCCAGTCAACGATATAGAGTCCTCGTTTCCTGATTCCTCTAAGCTTTACGTCTCCAATGGTCCTATCAGCAATTTCACAACCTATATCAAAGAAGGAAAAAATATATCCATTTTCACTTAGCTGGCTGATGCTCATTAGATTATGCTTGAGACCATCGACGAGGGTCATGTTGATTATTTGCATTCCATTCTGCTCGATGCACCCTCTTCCGATTACTCTAGCCTTCGAGCTGTCACCAAATGAGACTGAAGGTCCTCTGAATTTTTGAAGTTCCGTGAACATCTCTTCATCTCCAGTCCTGTGACCTGAGCATCCACTGCCTAGGATCCATTCTTTTAATTTTCTTGATGTTTTTCTTCCTGGACCCTGTTCCTGCAAAACAAAGAAGTTATATTTTCAGTACCCGATCAATTACGGGTCCTACAGGATTAGTTCTCTGGACCATTCCTTTGGGAATCCAAACTTTCGTGATTTTGATATTTCGTTTGACATCATGTTTTACTACCCTTCCGTTCCTATTGGAGTAATATCTTTAATTAGCATAGGAATATGTAGTGGTGTGTTGAGTCATCACTGTCTTTTGGAAATATTTTGATTTAGACTCTGGCCTCAATTAGTTGTTCCTGCTACTTGTTGTGTATGCTGGCTTTCTTGCAATCTCAGCAGATTGCTTAGCCTTGCTAGAATTTGTATGAACATTCTTTGCAGATGGAACGATCTGCTGAGTTACATATGTAGACTTTGCTGATCTTTTCTTAGCAGACTTGTAGTTAAGTCTTGTCTGAGCAATCAGCTGAGGGATGTTGGTCTGCCAACATTTCTGCTGAGCAGGATTAGCTGATTTAGCGTTTTCCCTCTTGTCCTTTCTAGTTGAATGTTGAATCTTCCCAATTGCTGGGACAAAGGTAATCCTTTGAGATTTGCTTGATTCAACATTGCATGAATTTCCTTCATCAAAACCTATTAAAGTGATGTTATTCGAACTTCTTTGAACACTAAGAATCTCATCTAAATCTTTCGTGCTTTTTGAAAATTTACACTGACAGATAGTTTGCACGGAGTTTTTGTTTTTCAAGGCTTTATTCTCCTGTTTTAAAATTCTTAATTTTTCATTCAAGGAGAAGAATTTTGTTTTCAATTTCAAAAGTTCCTCGTCTGTTGGCCTAAAATTTTCAATTTCACTAGTCAAAACGGAAAGCTGAGATTTCAGCGAGGAATTCTCTTTTACTAGAACGTCCTTCAATGCATGAACTTTAGAAAATTCTCTTGGTAAGAACTCTACAGTTATCTCGTCTGATTCTGAGTAATATGAATCAGCTGTGTCATGCATATTATCAGAAGTAGAGTCAGTAGACAGAATAGAAGTTGTTACCTGGTTTCTTGTAACAGCTAGAGCCGATTCTCCTGTCTGCTCTCCATTGATGTCAGCCATGAATACCATGAGAACATCCTCCTCATCTTCTGATGAATAGTTTTCATCATCATGATCCGGGATGTCTTGTATTTTCGTTCTTGTCAACAAAGCTTTAGTTACAGCTTTTGATGCTCGCCTTTCGAACAACTTCCTTAATCTTTACCTTTCCTTTGGATCTACTCGAGGACATTCGAACTTCAGGTGATCTGGGGAATTGCATTCATAGCATGTTCTTGGCGCTTTCTTGACATTTCTGTTGTCTGCGGGTTGTCTTGGTTGAAGCTCTTCCTTCTTCCCTTTGGCTTTCAATAGCAGCTTTTGCAATCTATTTATCTGTTCTTCCAGTTCGCTGACTGAGCATTCTGCTTCCTTTGAGATCCACTGATGGATGGAATCTCCTTTTTCAAACTAGATTGGACTGGTCGATCTGAGTGGAATGGCCTCTTATTTTTGCACTTTTGTCTGTCTCTCTTTACGAAGAATGCAGCATCATTAACTGGTTCTTCAGTGGTTATTGCAGCACTAACAATTTCATTTTTGTTGATCTGTGTGAAGTCCCATTCATGGGCCTTCAGTTGAGCAAACACATTTTTGATGCTGATTGCTGACAGATTTTTCTCCTTCAGACAGGTTACTTTGACAAACTAGTCCTCCATTGGAAGTCTTGAGAGAATCTTTGAGTTCATGTCGGGAAGCTCGTACGTTCTTCCCAGTTTCTTTAACTCAGCTACTATGTTGTTGAATCTGGCCTCCATGTCCTTGATGGTTTCACTTGGAATCAATTGAAAAGATTCATACCTGTCTACCCATTGTTGTAGCTTGTTTCTCTTCACCTGATCTGTTTCCATACTTAGAGTGCCATGAAAATCCCACATTTCTTTGGCATTCTCATACTCCAACGCTTCTGTCATTAGAGTAGGTGATGCCTGTAAGAATCACGCTTGCAGAGCAATCGTGACTGCTAGATTCTTTCCAAAGTAGAAAGAATCCCAAAATAACCTTGGAAGCTTAACTTCGCAAGTCTCGAGCTTCATGTATGATAGCTTTGTGGGAAAGCTTCAATCAAGCACTAGCTCGGATGAGTTCGCGTAATGTAGAGAGTGATTTAGATCTTCTCTTGATATCTTTGTAAGTAGAAATTCACAAACCTTTGAATCAGATTAGGATGACACCTATTTATTGGTGAAGATTCAAACGGCTGTTTGAATCTTATCCGTTACACTCAAAGGCATTGCTCACCTATCTGCTTTCTTCCTTTTTCTGCAGTGGTCAGAGACTCTTCAACTCTTCTCATCTCTGATTGGCGTAGCTTCTATCTGTTGCCATCTCTGTCAGAACGAATGTTTTTGGTTTAAATCTGAAACCTCTTTTGTCTGATGATTGTTCTATACTCTGATTCGTCGGGTTCCCTTGTGATTAAAATCCTTTTAATTTATGACTTCAATGTCTTTCTTGATTGCTGATGGTCGTTCGCTGGTTGTTTTCATACGGTTGGGGTCTCAGCAGTCTATGCTAAGATCTTGTAGCATTTTGCTGGAGTTACTTCTTTAGCATCTTGTAACATTCCTTCGTATTGCTAGCCTTGTTATCTTCAGCACTCTTCAGCAATCATCAAGTCTGTTGATTCCTTCAGCATTCTTGATTCTTTTTCTTTTCTAGATCTATTACAACTCGAGTATATATTCCCTATATAGGACTTTTACATTTGACTAGATACTGAGTTGCTAGAGCTTTGATGCACCAAAACATATGAATACATGATCTAACAACGACGAGGGTTTAGTATATCTAACAATATTCCTAACAGTGTTGAATATGCGAATAAATTAATTGGGACATCTTTGTTATTTGCATACTAGTTCCTAGTCTGGCCCACGAAAAGTTTAAGCCCATTAAGGATCATAATTCTCCTATAAATACCCCCTCTTATCCTCCTAACTTGCATATCAACACATAAACAAACCACATATTTCAGGAGCTCATAGGGGACAATAATATTGAGAATGAGGAAGAAATTCTAATTCTCAGTTGGTGCAATATCCGAAGGTAATCTTCATTAGATATCCGAATATGAGCAAGGGATACTTGTTAGAATTGGAGGATCTTTCCTCTTCTTTTCTTCATTATTTTTGATTTTATTCATTAATAAAATAAGAGATTTAATTCCTACTCTTGTAGGATTGAATCTTATTGCGCAATTTTTGAGATATTTTATTCTGGTATTCAATATATCTTTATAATTTGCATTCAATTTAGGAGCATGCTAAGATTAATCATAGACATATCAATTTATTTTGATATTCAGTAATCGATCATTGGCAATCAGATTTATGCAATTCAATTTGCAAGTACAAATCCATTCATGAGGTTGATCTCGAGATTCTTCATGAGAGTGATGTTGAGGGCTCTTAGGAGGTTGACCCCGATGTTATTGAACTTGTGCGTGTTGCGATGAGGCCTGGGCACTAAAAGTTATCTAGTCGGTGGCCTACTATAAGTCCATATATACTTTGCCCACTACCAAGGATCGCCGCCACCTTCTTCTTGAGCTCGGTAGCTTTCTACCTTTCAATCGTGGATAAGTGGTCAAGTTTCCAGTCCATCCCTTCTTCTACATGGTTTTGTGCCCATATGGTATTGCACTATTTTAGTTATCTCCCGTGGGATGGTGCCACTTGCTTGGCACCATATTGATATTCTACGATGCCGACCATAGCCTACCTTCGCTGGGAGAATGGCATAACCTCTATCACCTGGCTCATTACTTTGAGGGGTAATACTATTCCACCAAGTGGAATGACTCTCGAGAATCACTAATGAAAGCGTGCTCGAGTAACTCTCCAAAGTGGAAGAAAAGACTTATCTTTGTTTAGATGAATCATTAGGACCCCAAATTTTTATATTTTGGGGAGCCCCTATGAGTCTGCTTCATATTTATGTTTGTCTTATCCCCAAGATTTCTTGGTATTTCTTCTCTTGTACTACAGTGTACAAGTAAATTGTGATGACTAAGGTATAGAGGAGGCAGATCCAGATAGCCTTTACACGCATAAACAAAGATTTCAAAACCATCTGGGTTGATGGGATATCTGAGCAACCAATTTATTTAGCTCCAAGGATGAGAAAGCCCCTGCTAGCCGACAACTCAAAGTCTCCCAAGCATCACTCCTAGCTGAAATGAATGCACGGTTACAAGCTTGAGAGTGCAATTTTAGAGTCAATCAGTCCTCCGCCAACGCCGCCCAATCTTCCAAAAGACATTCTCTTGAGCCCCACCATTCCTCTAGCTTTTGGAGGCCCAAATCTAGAAGTCAGCCCTGAATTAGCCTCCCCCTTCAAATATAAGGGGGCCACGGAAACCAAGAGGTCCAACCCCCTCTTAACCCAAGACTGTCGAGCCCCAGCCTATCAACCCATCGGCTGCTTCAACCCTCTCCCTCAGCTTTATCAGGCTATTCTTGCATCCCGTCAGCTTCGAGTGCTTTTGAAAAGATCTGTAAGATCGTTAACGAGATGATTGTGCACAAGCATTACTCGAGCCTTTTACTGCAGAAATCTTTCTAGATGGAGAGTGCTGGAAAAGGTAATTTCGTCAACTATCCTAGCTTTTACTAATGTTTGCTGACTTTGTTTATCATTCCGAATTACGCTTGATTCACCTCCTTCCACGGTGAGCTAGCCCATCCATAAAGATTTTTTCTTATGTCCGGAACCGGTGCTCTGCATTAGGAGTTAGCTACTGAGAAGGAGCAATGGGTGGAGCTATTGAAAAGACTCTCCGTTTTTTATGAGCTTGATTTTATCTATCTAAATCATATCAAAATTCCCTTCTAAATGCTTGAAATTATGTAATGTTGGTTGCTTTTGTGTTTTGAAGGTCAAAATAAAGCTCAAGTACACTTTATGTATGTTGTGAGCATTTTGGATAGTTTTTTAAGAAACAACAAGAAAATGCAATCAGGACTACCGAGGTCTCGCCTGAAGCAAATACTGCAGCTAAGCCATGCCTTAAGAAGACACTTCATCCGCATTTTGACTTAAAGAGGAAAGTTGTGGATTTTCACAAAAATCATGATTTGGAATCTGGATGTTCAAGGATTGATACGTTTTTGTTTGTTACAATTCCTACCAAATATTTCCCAACATTAAAGGAGCTATTTTGGGATTCTTAATTTATTATTATCTTTTCATTAGTTTAAATAGAATTAGTTTAGATTAGAAACTTCATATTTGGGGGATCCTCTCCACAGGGAAACAACTTTCTGCATCGAATTTCTCTGGTTTTCTTCACTTCCATGGATAGTTAAATATTGTTTATAGTTGAAGGACTTTCCAGGTTTTGAATTATTGGGATGTAAGTTTACCTGTTTACATGCTTTTAAGATTAGAATATTCAGAATTGGCAACTAAATTCAACAAAAACCCTCTAAGACCCACCAAAATCATCAATCAGGAGTCATCACGAATTAGCTTAACAATACTCCCCCAACACTTAGAGCATGCATCGCCCCAATGCAATAAAATAGATCAACTACACTAGTAAGCATATGAGAAGAAAAGGGAACTCCCATGTGTGTGCACGCTCTTTCTTATGGGGTATGGTGGCATCAGAGTGACCTAATTGAAAATTCAACTTCTCATACCCTCGGTGTGATCACGTTGTATTCCCATATTGCTGACTGACTTGTGGCCTAATCAAGTCGTATTCCCATATTGCTTTGCTGATCCTTTTACCCAAAAACACAAACAAAAAATTAAACATGAATAAAGTAAAATCAAATGCTGCGATATGTAAATTCTTTTTTAATGCAATGTGCAAAAATTAATAAAAATTCTTGAATCCAAAATAATATCCTAATTTATTTCTAAGAAGAAAACCATTAAACTATGAATTAAAAACAAAATATGCAGAAAATATGATAAATGCAGTAAAATGAAAAATTAGAATAAACTTGGGCAGCCTCCCAGAAGCGTTATGACATTAGTAGACATCTTGTTATGAGATTTTCCATAGTTCATCGTCTCCACCTCAGCAGCAGGAATAATAGCACAAACGAACTTAGAACCATGTCTATAAGTATCCAAACATTGAATAACTAATGCACCATCAGAGAGGGTATTAATAACAAGAAGACCTACCCATCTAGAACAAAGTTTACTAGAAAATGATTTCAGACAAGGATTAGATGATGAGACATTCTTATCAACTCCATTATAACTTTCTTTGTGAAATAATTTGATCGCAACACCATCATATGCATATTGCTTACATGACTTCTTCACACTTTTGTAGGAACATACTTTCTTAGGCACAATATGAATAAGATTTACCCAATCATAATAAAAAAATGGGATAATTTTAACTAAACTCATTAATAAGCTCATATTTCGTCTCACTTATCACTTTTTTTTCTTTATTATTTTATGCATTTGCATTCGTTTTTAGTTAATAATCGGGCATGAACTATTTTTAGGGGATATTATGTTTATCGTGCTCAGTTTTGTCGGTATTTGAGGCTAAAAGTGAGCAAAAGGTGAAAAGAGCCAAGTAACACAGAGTTGCTACTTCGATTGGCACACGGGAAGTCAACCAAGTTGGTAGACGTGCCAAAATCTTGAAGCATGACCTCTGTGTCGATCGACGTGGTGCATGTCGATCGACACGGAGGTCGGATGTCGAATAAAGGAAGCCAGGAAGAAGATGGCTCGACACACGCATGTGTGTGATTTTGAAGACCAGTCAACATGCTTGCGTATGTGTGTCGATCGACACAGAAGCTCGGAAAGGAAATTCTGGCCAGTTTTGGAGATTTTTGATATTTTAGCTCATTGTCTTTTGAAGATCAAATTCCTCCCTTATAAATATGACCTTATTAGCTCGAGAATTAGCCCTTCTTTATGTTTAATTTCTAGTTATTTTTACTTTAATTTTAAACACTTTAATTTCCAGTTCTCATTACTTTCATTGTTGCATTTTGATTCAAGTACTTCAAGGTTCCTATTTGTTTAATGAATCAAGTAAGTTCCTTTATGTTTCTAGCAATCTTTATTCTCAATGTGTTAGGCTAAAAATCCTAAAAGATTCTAGGTCTTTTTTCAGCATGTTTTAATTCGATTAATTTCAAACCCTAATTAACTTGGTTCAAATTCTATGGTTTTGATTTTAAAATCTATTTTCAATTGAAGGATCGAGAGGTGAAAATTGGATTAGGTTTATAGTTATTAATTTGAGACAAAGAGGAGATAATTAATAACAGGAAAATAGAATTTTGAAGCAATTGTTTTCTGTCTCAAAAGAAGAATCAGTTGTAGGGTTTTCAAATCTGTATCTATAATGATATTGATTAACTTGTGTTTTTGAGACCCAGAGAAGATAATCACTAGTTAATAATCTAGGATTTATTGCCTAACCAAGGAATTGATTCCAAAATATCAGATTTCCCACCTGAGTAATTATTTTGGATTTGGATTAATTGTTTATGCATGTTGGATTGGATTGGTTGATTTCCCTGAATCTTTGCTCTTTATTATTTAATTATATTCTAAAGCTCTTTTCTACTTTGAAAACAAAAACCTCTTCTAAAAATTTGGTTTACTCAAACAACGAATTGATAAACTATATCTAGTACATGAGATGACTTCGTTGCACTGTCCCTGTGGGTTCGACCACCTTAGGGTGTAATTACAAATTTATTTGCCAGCTATTTTACAGCTTGTCACTCATGTAGCTTCAAATCTCCCTTCTTTATTTCTTTATAACATCATGATGCATGAAAATCTCCATGCTAGGCTTCAATCCCGATTTCGGTTCCTGCACACAAGAAGAGCAAAGCTTGTTAATGGATGTGGTTGTAACCATATCCAATACCTCAACACTCTCGGAGATGCCTGACAACTTTTCCTCATTTTTTTCAGAACATTATGATTGGGTGTCTCGACTTTGTGAAGTGTCTCCAAAGTTTTCCTAACATTTTTAGTTAATTAAGTTACTTTAATATAATCCAATACCTCAACACTCTCGGAGATGTCTGATAGCTTTTTCTCATCTTTTTCCAGAACATTATGATTGGGTGTCTCGACTCTATGAAGTGTCCCCAAAGTTTTCCTCTCATTTTCAGTTAATTAAGTTACTTCAACATCATTCATTTCATCTTCTTTGGCTTGTTTGTGCTTCATTAGTTCCCGCAACTCTTGATTTTATGGAAACACATCAATTATAGATTCATAGTAAGTGGGGTGCTGTTGTTGGAAAAATGGTTAACATGTGAAATCCTCGTTGTCAATGGAAAAATAGACTTCTGCATCTTGATGTGTCTTCACTATCTGCTGCGCAAGAGAAAAATGATTAGACATTTGAACTTCAGGTCATAGATGCTCACCTCGTTGATGCATCTAGGGGCAACATCTTTTAGAGAGTCTGCAGCCACAATGTTAATCAACTCTCAAACTTCCCAAAGAGTTTTGCTTAAAATTGTTCCTCCACTAGCATTGTCTACCCATTCTCTATCCATAGGAAGTAATCCTTCATAAAATAATGGAATGAGGAGTTCTTCAGAATTTCCATGTTGAGGATAGCTTGCACACAATTGTTTGAAGCGCTCCCATGCAACATATTTCTCGCCATATACTTGAAAATCTTCAAGCAGGAAAATATTCATTGAGAAACTGTGTAGCCATGTCATTCCATGTGTTGATCGAGTTTGAAAGCAAACATAAAAACCAATCTTTAGCACTATCAAATAAAGAGAATGGAAAAGCTTATAATTTAACATGATCTACTGATACTCCTGAAGGTTTCATGGTTGAACACACAAGAGTGAAATCCTTTCAATACTTATAAAGAATCTCATTTCGTAGGCCTCAAAAGATTGGTAACATATGTATGAGCTGAAATGGCATTTAATATTTTGCTTCTAACTCCTCATAATTGATGCACACAGATAATTTTGTGATGTCTGCAGTCAGAAGTTCTCGCAAAGTAAGCTCAGCCATAATCTATTCGATCCTTCAATTCCTGAAAAATATATTTTTAATAAAATAAACAGAAATTAGTACTGAGTAAAGTAAATTAAAATCTGGAATCAATTTAATAAAACGACTCCCCGACAACAGCGCCAAAATTTGGCAGGCTTGTGGAAGCCATAAAAATAATCCTGCTTAAGACCAATAACTTGTAGAGCGGTGAGCATGGTCGAATCCACAACTAGACAATATTAAATAAATTTCAAAAATAAAATAAAGCATAAATAAACAAAAGCAATTAAATGGGGGTTTTGGATTTTCGTATTTATAAACTAAAGAAAGTAATTAAAAGAGAACAAACTTTCACAGATTGAAGCAAATCTAGTTGATGAACAAAGAACAGGAATTGAATTAAAATTGATCATTGTTTACTTCAAATACTTGTCAAATATCATTGAATAAATCGATTTGTAACTCAACGCATATAAATCGATTATAATCGGCAATCCTACCCAGCAAAAGAAATAAGATTAATTCTTTATCTTGCTAAATAAACCTCATAAATTATACCCAGGATGAATTTAATCGGCTTGTGTCTACTCATGTTAGTCAATTAACGCCCAACACGCAACCAATCTAACTAGACAACACGATTGATCAAATTGATAAATGTAGCTAAACCAAATTGATAAAATAAAAGCGCAAGGAAAGAGTATTGAAATCTTGAAAAGCATGTAAACAGGTAAACTCACAACCCAATAATTCAAAACCTGGAAAGTTCTTCAACTAGAAACAATATTGAACTATCCATGGAAGTGAAGAAAACCAGAGAAATTTGGTGCAGAAAGTTGTTCCCCTCGTGGAGAAGATCCCCCAAAGATCAAGTTTCTAATCTAAATTAATTCTATTTAAACTAATGAAAACATAATAAAGTTGGGAACTATTTATTAAAAATTGTAACGGACAAAATCAGATCAATCCTTGAAGAGCCAAATTTCGCATCCCGGTTATCGTAGAAAATCTTTAACTTTCCTTTTCACTCAAAACACGAACAAAGTGTCTTATTAAGGCATGACTTAGCTACAGTATTTGCGTAAGGCGAGACCTCGATAATACTGATTGCAGTAGAGTTATGATTTTGTCGAGACTATTTAGAAGAATTTTTTGAAGTTGTTTGTTATTGGTATGTTTGCTTTTGCTGGTACCTTTGACTCAAGCATTGGACTTAGGCATAGATAGATTTTTGCATTATTGATGTTGAATGTTTCTTGTTTTGATTTTATTTTTTCATTAGAATTTATGATTTTGAGAGAAGTAAACTTCAATCAATTTAGCCATTTTTTTTGAGGAAATTCGAGCCTGAAAAGAACGCATTCTGAGCTTATATCTTTTTCTTTTTGGAGTGAATGTTGTGCATAATTGTTGATTTCTAGAACTCACGTGACATACACATTGAGATCACATCATTAGACTAGCAATTTGTTCTTACAAAAAATAAAGGCACCTAGGAAAACTACTATCAGCCAAATTATCCTGCTCTTTTACTTCAATAATTTGTAGCCCATTTTGAGCCTAGACTTATTTTCTTCATATTTACCTAAATACAAGCAAGAATTCCACTTCTTTGTTTAAGCCATGGACTTTGAACCCGATCATGGTCAACATATAACCCCATCTTTTAAGAGAGACTCAAGCTGCCCTATTATGAGTTAGAAGAGATTCTACAGAAAAACAAAACAAAAAAAAGCCCCAAAAAAAGGAAGCAATAAAAAAACAGGGGGAGAAATAGAAGGAAAATGAATAAAAAAAGAAGAGAATTTATGAAACTTCAAAGTTGAAATTCATTCAGAGAATAAGCATCTCATTGACTCTATTATTGTTTAAAGCTTGACGTTACTACCTTTGTTATAGTTGGGTATGTGTTGACTAATGATTCATGAAGCTAGTTGTTAGGAATATTGTTAGACCCATCTCCTGTAAACCAATTCATTATCATAGTTTTATATGTTTTGGTGCATCAAAGCTCTAGCAACTCAGTCTCGAGTCAATTGTAAAAAGTCCTGTATAGGAATTCATACTCGAGTTGTAATATATTAAGAGAAAGAAAGAATCTGGTTTGCTAAAGGAGTCAGCAAACTTGCCAAATTACTGAAGATTGCTAAAGAGAAAAGAAAGGCTACCAATGCGGAGGAAGCGACAAGGATGCGGAAGAAGGAACTCCAGCAAACTACGGAGACATCCGACGCACATCAGTAGCCAATAGACAACAATAAACAATCAAGAAGTTACAGAGCCGAATATCAGACGGATTACAAATTATAAGAAAACCCACCAATCAAGAGGATGGAACAATCATCATGAAGAACAAGGGTTCAGACCTGCAAAGGATCCGTTCTGACAAGAGATGGCTAAAGATAGAAGCTACGTCAATCAAAGACAAGGAGACTTGAAGAGTCTCTATCCACTGCAGAAAAAGGAAACATGTAGATAGGCGATCATTCCCTTTGAGTCTAACGGATAAGATTCAAACAACCGTTTGAATCTTCACCTAAAAATAGGTGCCATCCTTATTTGATTCAAAGGTTCGCGATTTTCTACATACAAGAGATAAGAAAAGAGATCAAACTCATTCTCTCTATCACGTGAACTCATCCGAGCTAAGTTCTTAATTGAAGCTTCTCGCAAGCTTTCATAATAGAAGGGCGAAGACCTGTGAAGTTTATCTTCTTAAGGTAATATTGGGATTCCTTCTAGAAAGAATCTAGCAGTTACTATTGCGGTGCAAGAGTGATTCATACGGGCAACGCCAACACAAGGATAGGTTCCGGGAAGAACTAAAAAACTCCCAGCAGTCGACGTCCAAGGAGAAGGGAGGTTTGTCCTCACTCTAAGGAGCGACACCGGTTGAAGATTGGAGATCGAGGTCCTTGAAGGTGCGCGCTGACCAGACGGAGGAGCTGCTCAATGTTAGAGATCATGCCTGACCTTGTACTCATTCTTCTAGTGAATTTTCAGTCAAAGGACTGAAGAGTAGACGTAGAACAATTGTTCGAACCACTATAAAAACCCTTGTGTCGTTAGTGCTTTATTTTTTTATTACTTGTGCTTAAATATATTTAAAACTCAACACATCAAGTGTTGAAGTATAAACTGCAATCGAACTAACGAATATACGAGCTAAAACATTGAGATAAACACTTGGTAAGTCGAGACCTTAGCAAGACACGTGCAAGATAAATTTAATACTCTTGTTGCATATCAAAACTCTGATCGGGGACTAACACTAGTTCCCAAATTTATCCCACCTTCGCCCCGATCCATGTTACAACCAAATTCAAAGACCTTTTGATCTTTAACAATTCTAAGCATAAAATAAGTGGTGAAGATGTGATTGATTGGCGAACATATGGTAAATTTCGATTCTTGCATTGATTTTTGAGCAATCTTACCCCTTAACCACTCTGAACACTTGAGTGTATTGAGAGAATCTTGGTGAGAGTGTTGAAGTTTGCTTTACTCGAAACATTGAATCTCTAGAGCTTTGAATTGATGACTTGCAGCAGGATACTCATTGTTTCAATTAATTATTGCCTATTGTTCGACCTTGAATTAATTTTCTTGCAGTTTTCGATACCAGTGTTGCTAAGCTAACTAGGGATGTAGAGGAGGCAAGGAATGAGGCAACAACATTCGTCAGTGAAATGGAGTGCTGAAGCGGGAGAATGCCAAGTTTAATTAGCAACTTAGAAAATGTTAATAATATAGCGGAAAATAAATTATCGAACCCAGAGGAGTGAAATTGCAAAAACCTTATATATTAAAACACAGTTTCTCGAAATATTGCCTAGGGAAAATCAAATTTTGGGTATTTTGAATTTAAAAACTAAGCAACTTGTAATTGAAATAAAAACTGGAAATTAAAACGATTTTTAGATTCAAGCAACCAAAAACACTGATTCAAGGGTTTGTTACCTATCTTGTCTTACAAGTATATGACAAATCAATTAAAACAAATTTAATTCCTAATCTAAGCGGAACATCAGAAAAGTATTGCGAACATCCAGATTAGACAATTTACAAAGTTGATTAATTAAATTTCTCTATCCTTTTGGTCTTGAGAATAATTCAATTAACTCCAGAAAAACTACAAATCTATTCCTACAATCTATTTCCTTCTTTTTCGGACAAGAAATTAAACTATATTATGAAATCCTTTATTCCATTAAACATTAATACTTTTTAAGTCTCTAATTATTAACTAATCAATCCTAATATGTGGCCAGCAAATTAAGATTGAGAATTTAGCACAAGATTTCACAAACTTAGAAGGGAAAGGAAAATTAATTTAATTAGTCAAACATGAAGACAAGATAGTTCAAAACCCTAGAATATGATTGAAAGCTTATTTACACACAACCATAATAATGATTATCCAGAAAAGATGAAACCTGATTTGGGACTACATAACATAAATGAGTGTAGAAATTGATGCCAGAATTCTGCAAGTAAAACTCTAATATTTGACTCCAATAGTTCAAGATTAATGCTGGAAAATAATTCTAAAAATATGGCACAAGTCTCTAAAATTTGAACTAGAGGGATTTATATGATAGTTGTGGATGTATCCTACAAAGTCGAGGATTAGATACATCTCTATCTTCAATCTCGGCCAAAAATTTGATTTATCTAGTGGACGTCGACCGACGTGCATCCACGTCGACCGATGTGTATTTTTGCATCGATCCTTACTTCGATCCGAACTTTGATCACTGCAGGCATATAGATGTCGACTGATGCAGATTGACGTCGACCGATGTTGAACTCGCACATTGACCCCACATCCAGCCACACCATGATCGACTTTCGACCCTCTTGTCGACTGACGCAGCCCTGCGTCTGTCAAAACCGAGGCATTTTCAAAGTCACCTTCTCCAGACTTAACCAATTCGACCCTAAACCTGAAAAACACACCACCACATGCATAACACGTGCCAAAAACCTTTTATGCATGATAAAACAAGTAAAATGCATTAAAAACAATTTAAACAACCTAAAAACTAATTGATAAGTTAGTGAAAATACGAACTTATCAACTCCCCCAAACTTAAACTATTGATCATCCTCGATCAATTCACAGACAAGAAATCAAATCACATACAGATAGAAGTGTGCAATGCCTCACAAGTCCCTTTACTATCCAAGTAACACTCATCCACATAAATCACACAATCAAGACACAATTCAAATCATCAAATCGTCGAAGAGGAACCTCACGAGGTAAACTGTTTGCACTCAATACTCAAGTGTTTATGGGTATGTGTTTCTCTCAATTCAAGGAAATAGCTCACACTTACCATAGGTTAGACAAATTTTTCATCTCTCCATTGCTCAATAGTTTAGTTTTTCAGGGAATCAAATTGGTCTTAAGTGCGTGGATGGAAGTTGTGAAATTGTTGTGGAAATTAACTGCCAAAAGTCTAAAATTTTTCCTCTATAAGCCCTTTTATAATAAGTTCTTGAGCCGGCATTTCACCCGAAATGACCTCTTACCTTCAAAGATTTCGCCCGTAATGAGTCTTTGTTCGACACTACATTCACCACTAGTTTCGATCGAAACTAAGATGATTTTGGTTGAAACCCAGCTCTGTCCTAAATTTTGAATTTCCTCCTAGTATCCATTTCAGCCGAAATCAAATTGATTTTGGTTGAAATTAGCCTCTGTCCCAGCTTTTGATCTTGGGCTACAGGATTTTGGCCGAAATTCAGATGATTTCGATTGAAATTTGCCTCTGTCACTCTTCCAGCCTTAAACACTTCATTTGTGTCGAAATTGAATACTCTCAAGCATCCATTTCGGTAGAAATGCCTCAAAATATGGCTCAAACTTGTAGTTTTGTGCTCATTTTCATCCCTACACAACTCAAACATTAATATACCAAAAGTAATATCAAATCTACGCAAAACATATGATATGTAGGTGAAATGCATGTGAAATGATCTAAAAAATGTAACATTCAAGCACATGAAATGTATATTCATGCACATACTAGACACCCCACCGGATGATGCATTTGAGCAGCTGAACCTTGATTCATCTGGAGCTGGGCCAATCCCAGAGTCACTGAACCCTGATACCGCTGGAGCTGGGCCGATCGCTAAGCTGCCAAAACGTGATGCCTTTGGAGCTGGGCTGACCCAAAACCAGCCAAACTTGATACCATAAAAATATGAATGAAGGTTGACTATAACATGAATTTATTAACATCAAGCTTTCTTTTTACTTTGGAGAATGCCTTTTATATTTTTGCCATATTAAGTGGACGCTTTGATGTTGCTTTTGCCTTTTGCCTTTCGCTACATATCTATTTTTATCGCATGGTTCAAAAATAGCCACGATTGGCTTTATATGTAATTTTTATGCCTGCATTCAGAACATAGTGATGATGGGTTTGATACACAAGAGAGTATAACTTCATTGGAAATAGTGATAAAAGTATGAATAAAGGATGGGATAAAGAGTGATGAAATAACAGATGTACGTGAGACATGTTTAGGGTTGAGTGGAATGACGTCAATCACCTCGTCGTGCGAAGCGAGTTTGGCATTGACTTGGTCCGCTAATGTTTTTTCAATAAAAAGTAAGGGTCAGGTGGGCAAGCCCTTCTGATGCTCAAGTTAGTATGTGATCAAGTGACATATAATAAGAAAAGACTTAACAAATGATAGTAAATATAAACTATATTATACAAGATGTATCTGGCGATATCTACTGGTAGACGTGTTTGATGTACCAACTACTATGTATTTCGTTTCCTTCAGTGGTTTATAGGCCATAATATCCTTATTCAACGACCTTGTTTATTCTTTATAAACCTTCCCACATTGGTGCCAGCTTATTCTATCTAGAACGTTCTGAGCTTCAACTTCTTGTTATAGAATATCTTCACCTATCGGGTTCGTCTTGCTATCTTGAGTAAGTTTTCGTCTCTGGCTTTGTTAATTAACTCAAGCTCTGCCAATAGTGTCTTCGCATTTGTATGTTCACCGTATGCTCTACTCTTCAACTCCTTCCCTATACTTCTGTTGGTATGACCACCTCGATCCCATAAGCTAAAGTGAAAGGGGTAGCCCCCAGTGTTAATGTGAGGTGTTGTTCTCCAGGACCATAACACCTCTGGCAGTTCTTTGACCCATTTGGGTTTATGGGTGTCGAACTATTTCTTCAAAGTTCTTACTATTGCATTGTTGGTTGATTTTTCAAGTTCATTGGCTTTCAAGTATCGAAGGGTAAACAATGTGAGCTTGATCTTGTACTTGTCGCAAAACATCTATAGTGTCTTGCTGGTGAAGTGTGCTGCGTTGTCCATTCTTAATTCCTTGGGAATCCCAAAATGGCATAAGATATGTTTCCATGTAAACTTGAACACCTCTAGGCCCCTTATCCTTCCAAGAGCTTCACCTTTAACTTGTTTGGTGAAGTAGATTGTCGCCATAAAGATATACCGCTTCTACACTGTTCCTTTAGAAAGTTTTCCTACTACATCCATTCCCTAAATCATGAAAGGCTAGAGGCTGATCGTAGCATGAAATGGTTCAACACTTTTTTGGGAAACTATCTCAAATCATTAACATTTGTTGCACCCTTTGCCATTATCGATCGGATCTTTCTTCAAGGTAGGTCAATAGAAGCCTGCCAAGATTACCTTGTGAACCAGGGGCAGTCCCCCAACATGATTTTTGCAGTCTTCCTTGTAAATTTATGATAGTAGGCTTGTGGTATCAGATGAATCTACACACTTCAAGAGGGGTCCTTCTATTGATCGTCGATACAATGAGTTTCCAATAACCATATACTTGGCTACTAATCTCCCGATTTCATAGCTTCGCTTTAATTTCCAGGGGGCTCGATCCCCTTCAAATGGTTTATTGATATCCATGATTCTTCTCTTATAAGGCCACATGTGTTACCTACTCATATTTTTTTAGTGGCCGACTCATCGATCCATACTAGTGGTATAGGTTGTTGTTCCAATGTCGTACTTGTGACAACGAGATTAGTGAGTGTGTGGGTGATATGTGTGTGAAATGACCACATTATTGATGCATGATGTGATTTTTCATGTTTATTTCACCCACATATCACAGATTTTTGTTTAGATTTCATGCTTTTTCAAGTTTGTTTTCGTTCGAAGTGTATAGGTGAGTTTTTAGCGTAAATCCACAAGTTAGGCCAATTTTTGGTAGAATTTCGACCAATATTTGACACGTGTTGAAGGGAGTTCAATCTTGATTTGGTGTGAAGAGTTGAAGGCTGAAACAGAGGGCTAAAATTGGCCTGACCCTGTTTGGGTTCGGTCGAATTTTTGCTTCTGAAGTGCAAATTATGACCAAACCCAATGGGTTCGGTCAAAATTTGCACTTTAGAGAGAAAAATTCAGTCGAACCCCATTGGTCTGGGGTGAACCCGAGCAGGATTTTCTGAAATGTTCTTAGGTTTTGGTCATCTGGGTCGAACCCAATCTGTCCGGGGTGAAATTCTTATCAACTCACTTACTCTAAAGGACGGGAAAACAAAATTAGAAATAACTTTTGGCATTTTGGAGACGGTTACTCACTTCAAAAACACTTTCCACTCCATCCAAACATCAATTGATGAGGATCCAAGTCCAAATTCATCCAATTGGTGGAGAAATGAAGATTGAAGAGTAGATCAAGGCACAATCATCCAAAATGGGGGAAAACTCTATGCAATTTCTACCTTGTAATAGATAAGCTTTACTTTTGTATTCAATTAAACAACTCACAAGGTATGAGCAGCTAGATTTCCATAGGATGTTGGATTGAATGATTTTGATGAAATGAATGCTTGTTTACCTCTTCCTAGTTGATTAAGACATGCTAGAGCTTGTACTCATTCAAGTAATGTAGATAAGAGTCAATTGCTTGATAGTTTGGCAATGAGATTGCATCCAATACGTGGATTGAAATGTCATGAGTAGCATCATTTTATATAAGTCTCGATCCAATCCCTGTGTGGAGGAAGCTTAAAGGTTAAGAGTCCACGGTCGTTTAGGAGTGTGTTAGGATTAGATAACATAACGGTTTGATAATCTTTAATCATCAACGATTAATTCACCGGTGCTAAAGGGATTAGTCATTTAAGAGTGGATTGACCATCTCTAGGAAGATTAATTTGTGTTTGCAGAATTCAATAGGCTTTAATTGTTCACTACAAAGTTCTCTCCAATATCCTAATTTTCCTTCTATTGTGATCAATCGATTCGTGCTTGTTCTTGTTAATGTTGTATTGATCGAGGTTGTGATTATTAGTAACTATGATGATGAAGATTGTTAGTTTTAATTCATATTTTGTTATTGTTGGCTATATAGATAGATAGGATTTAGTTTGTGTTTAGTCAATACTTCAAAACTCAACGATAGTAATTGCTTGGATATAACCTGAACACCTAAGTAACCGGTATTCTAGTGGGCGAATTAAGAAGATCTCGGATTTGAAATATTTTATTCTTGCATCGCTAAGAATTTAAGTGATTGAATTTTCAGAGTATCAAGTTTTGTTTCCATTGTCGGGGACTTCAATTAGTAGGTTACTAGAATAGTGAACTTGTGTTGATTGTAGTCCAAGTGTTTGTCAATTTGTTTGATTGATTGGTAATTGGAGCTGTTGGACTCTTGTAGGTGGTGTATGATCACGAGGTCTAAAGCTCGTTTATTAGAAGAACAAAAGTGGAGACAAGGTGTTGAAGGAGTTGAGTTTAATATGGAAAATCGTAGGGAAGATACGAATATGATGGATGAGCTACAAAGACAAGTGGAAGAGATAAGACAACTTTTAATGAAAAAAATGAGCCGAGGAGGCCATTACAAAAGTTGTTTCGACCACAAGGAGATCAAGCAACGGGGGGATTTAAGCTGGGGGTTAATGCCACGCAGTTTGAGATCAAGCCCCAATCGGTAAAAATGATCCAAAACAACCAATATGGAGGCCATCCCACGGAGGACCCGAATGCTCACATCTCCCGATTCTTGGAGATCATGGATACAATCAAGATTAACCAAGTGCCATCAGATCATATAAGAATAAGACTTTTCTCATTCTCTCTTCGAGATGGAGCATGAAATTGGTTCGAGGGGTTGGACAAGGAGAGTATAACTTCGTAGAATGAGCTGCGAGAGAAGTTTCTCTTAAAATTTTCCCCACCGAGCCTTACCTTGAAGAGAAGGGCCAATATAAATTCTTTTGGTCAAAGATATGATGAACTTTTATAAGAAGCTTGGGATAGGTTCTGACGTTTGATTAGAAGGTGCCCTAGACATGGCTTGCCGAAGACTCAACAAATTTGCCAATTCTATGGGGGCCTTAACTATGAGACCAAAGTCATGATTGTCACATCTTCGGGAGGATATTTTCTTGACTTTGAAGAGGAAGAAGCTTGTAGGATGATTTAAAAGATAGCTGAGAATAGCTATCATTGGTCCAAAGAAAGGAAGGAGTACCGATCGGTGAAAACAATTGGAGAAGCAAACGAGATTGATAGGTTGAAAGCACAAACGGCTTTGATGCAAGAGAAATTGGAATAGTTAACTATTGTCAACGAGAGAAAAGAGGTCTTCATTATTGATCAAAGTTGGAGAAATCAACAAAGGCATGTCTATGAGCCGTATGGAGATGTGTAACCTTATAGACCATGGCAAGGTTCTTTTCTTTCTTCACAACAATATGGGAGCAATCAAAGAAATCCACTTATGGAGGCAAGGAAAAGGACAAGGGGATTGAGTGAGTAAGTAGAACAAAAGTTTGAAAAATATAAAGGATTATTTGAGGACATTAAGACTCAAATTTCCAATATTGCGCAACAATTGATTACAAAGGAGGAACGACTTACACTTGAAGGAACTTGCAAAACCATTACTACTAGAAGTGGCTATTCCTATGAGGGACCAAAGATGCATTTGAGAGGAAGCCATAAGGAGGAAGAAGCTAATGGTATGAAGAAGAAAGTCACATTTAGAGAAGAATGGGAGTTCATTCCATGTGAGGAAAAAGAGGTGAAACCGGTGAAAGAGAAGCTCAAAGAGACTACAAAGGGATCCCCTATGCCATTTCCACAACGGTTTGAGAAGAGCCTGAAGAATAAGAAGTTTGCTCGATTTCTTGAACACATGAGCAAGATTCAAATCAATCTCCCGTTATTGGAAGTGCTTCAAGAGATGTTGGGATATATGAAGATGCTCAAAGATATGTTTACTCAAAAGAGTAAATATGGAGTAGGGGAGTATGAAATGGTGAATCTATTTGAGTGTAGTGCCCTGATTCAAAGAAAAATGCCTTTTAAGAGACAAGATCCAGGAAGTTTTACAATAGCTTGCACTATTGGTGGCTCGGAGGTGACCCAGGCTCTATGTGACTCGGGGGCGAGCGACAACCTTATGCCCTTGTCATTGTTCAAAAACCTGAAAACTTGGGGAAATCAAGCCGACCATAATCACACTTTAAATGGCGGATCGTTCTTTGTTATATCCTAAAGGAATACTGGAGGATGTTTTGGTGAAGGTTCGAGACTTTATCTTTCTGGCGGATTCTGTGGTCCTAGATAAGGAGGATGATGGTGATGTGCCATTAATCTTGGGGAGACCATTTTTATCCACCGGAGGTGCTTTTTTGACATGAAGAATAGGAGCTGACCTTACAATTTGATGGTCGTAAGATTACCTTTTCTTTCCCGAAAGCCATAAAGAGAAGTATAGGAGATGAGAATGAGGAAAGTTGTAACTTGGTACAATTGGTCCAAGCTACAAGTTATGACGGGGGAGAAATGAGAGAACCGTTAGAGAAGGTCCTCCAAGAACAACAAAGAAACAAGAGCAGATCTTAATACTCTAAATCCCACGCGAACTCTCATCCGAGTTGATATTTGATTGAAGCTTTACACAAGCTTGCATATTCAAAGCTCGAGACCTCTGAAGTATTACTTCTTAGGTTATCTTTGGGATTCATTCTATCCTAGAAAGAATCTAGCAATCACCTTGCCGTGCAAGCGTGATTATCACGGGCTACTGCCAAAACACGCAAAGGTTCTGGGAAGTACTATAAAACTCCCAAGGTCAACGTCCGAGGAGAAGGGAGGTTTGTCCTCACTCTAAGGAGTGTCAAGGTGAAGATTGAAGACCAAGGTGCTTGTAGGTGCGCGCGGACCAGACGGAGCAGCTGCTCAACATTAGAGATCAAGTCTGACCTTGTAATCAATCTATAGTGAATTTTCAGTCAGGAGGACTGAAGAGTGGACGTAGAACAATTTGGTTGAATCACTATAAATCTCGTGTTCATTTACTGCTTTCATTTCGTTATGATTTGCTTACTTTGAAACTCAACACATCAACTGTTGAAGTATAATCTGCAATAAATCTAACGAATACTCGAGCCTAAACACTTGCTAAGTCGTGACCTTAGCAAGATTTGTGTAATATATTAATTAAACTTCTGTTGCATATATAGATACTCTGATCAGGGACCCACAAGTGGTATCAGAGCGGTTGGTCTTTACAGACTAGCTGTTTCTGAGTCGCAAAGGACCAAATCCATTTTTCTTTACATATTTCTTATGTTTCTGTGTTTAGCTCAGGATAAAGACAATGATGAACAACACAAAGTTGGGAAAGTTCACTCTAAAAACCTACTCCACCTGGAAAAAGATGTCGCTGATACTTTGATTAATATTCATCCCGAGATTAAGCAAGTGATCGAGCAGGGACCAATAAAGTTCCAAAAGGTGAAAACTCGAATCGGCGAAGATGTTCAAGGACGAGAAGAGATGGTGGACAAGACGTACGCAGAGTGGACTCAGGAAGATCGAGTTCGTTGTAAACTGGACTATGTAGCCATGGATTTGATCTTAAATTCTCTTACAAGACCACTAACGGCTGAAGTCTTGGAGTACAAGAATGCCAAAGAAATGTGGGACTTTCTTGGCATCTTGAGCAAAGAGACGGATTAAATGAAGAGAAACAAGCTACAGTGCGTGGACAAATAACTTCCTGGAGAAACCATCAAAGACACGGAAGCAAGATTTAATGCCATCGTAGCAGAACTAAAGAAGTTGGGAAGGACGTACTAACTTCCTGACACGAACTCAAAGATCCTCTCTAAAATGCCAAAGGAAGACTGCTTTGTCAAAGTGACAAGCTTGAAGGAGAAAGATCTATCAACTACGAGCACATAGGATGTGTTCCCCCAACTTCAGGCACATGAATGAGACATCATGCAGATCAACAAAAGCGAAGCTGTACGATTTGCACTAGCCATTGAAGATCATCCCGAGGATGCAACATTCTTCGTGAAGAGAGACGTACAGAAGTGGAAAACCAAGAAGCCATTCCACTCAGATCGTCCAGCTCAATCCAGCCCAACAAAGGAGATCGCATCAACAGTGGATCTCAAATTAAAGAAGCAGAATGCTCAGTCAGTGAGCTAGAGGAGCGAATGAAAAGATTACAGAAGCTGCTGCTGAAAGCTAAAGGCAAAAAGGAAGAGCATCAGCAAAGCCAACCAACAGACGGTCGGACAGCCAAGAAGACACCGAGAACGTGTTATTAGTGCAACTCGCCAGATCATCTAATGTTTGAGTGTCCTCGAGTAGATCCAGATTAAAGGGAGCGATTGAGAGAGCTTTTCGAGAAGCGCGCGTCAAAGACCGTCGCCAAAGCTCTACTAATCAAGAGAAAAATGCCAGACATCCCAGATCACGACGACGAAGGCTATTCATCAGAAGATGAAGAGGATGTACTCATGCTATTTATAGCCAACATCAATGACGATGCTGATGGGAATGAAAAGCAGATAGAAGAAGTCGCCCTAGCTGTCATGAGAGATAAGGTAACAAATTCAGTTATGTCTGTTGCTTCTATTTCAGAAACTTTGCATGATACTGCTGATTCGTGTTACTGATAATCAGAAGATATAAGTTTTGAATTCCTTTTCAAAGAGTTTTCAATGTTTCATGCATTAAAAGAAGTTTTGATAAAAGAAAATTCCACGCTGAAATCTCATCTTTCTATCTTGACCAGTGAGATTGAAAAATATAGGTCAGAACACGAGGAACTCTCGAAATTAAAATTTGAATTATCTTCTCTAAGTAAAAGTTTTTATTATTCAAAACAAGAGAATGATGTTTTGAAAAATAAAAACTCCGTGAGAAATCCTTGTCAATGTAGATTTTCTAAAAGTTCGAGAGATTTAGATGAGATCTTAAGTGTTCAAAATAACATGAATAACCATGCTGGAATTGGTTTTGAAAAGGAGAATCCAGCAATGCTGATCCTGGTCGATCGAAGAAAATTATCTTTGTCCCAGCAACTGGGAAGGTTCAGCAACCTGCTAGGAAAGACAAAGGGGACAATGCTAGATCATCAATAGTTGCGCAACAGAATGCTGGCAAACTAATAATCCACTACTAACTATTCAACAGAGATTGAAAAGTAAATCTGCTGAGAGGAAGCCAGCAAAGTCAAAGTATGTAACCCAACAGACTCTTCCATCTGCTAGGAAGGTTCATACAAAACCTAGCAAGACTAAGCAATCTGCTGAGATTGCAAGGAAGCCAGCATACACACCAAGTAGGAGGAACACCTACTTGAAGCCAGAGTCTAAACCATTGTATTTTCAAAACACAGTGAAGGCTTGGCAAAACACTACACATTTCCATGCTGATTCAATGTATAACTCCAATAGGAATGGAAGGGTAGTGAAACGTGATGACAAGAAAAATGTAAAAATCATGAAAGTTCGGATTCCTAAGGGGACAATCCAGAGAACTAATCCTGTAGGACCCGCAGTTGATCGGGTACCTAAAAGTTAATTTATTTATTTTGCAAGAACAGGGTCCAACAAGAAGAACATCGAAGAAATTAAAAGAAATGATCCTAGACAGCGGATGCTCAGGTCACATGATGGGAGACAGAGACATTTTCACATACCTCCAGAAAGTTAGAGGACCCTCAGTCTCCCTTGATGACAACTCAAAGGCTAGAGAATCAGAAGACGGCGCATCAGGCAAAATGGAATGTGCATCATCAATATGGCCCTCGTCGACAGCCTCAGGCACAATCTACTGAGCATCAGTCAGCTAAGTGAAAATGGATGTATTGTTTCCTTCTTTAATACAGGTTGCGAGATTGCTGACAAGACCACTGTAGGTGTAAATCTTAGAGGAATCAAGAAAGGAGAACTCTACGTTGTAGATTGGGAAAGTGGTCGGCAAGGCTCATGCTTTATAGCATTCAACAAAGAAGAAACCAACTGGTTGTGGCACAAAAGGCTAACACACTTAAACTTTAAACTATCAATTACATAGCCAAGAATAACATTGTTACAGGACTGCCCGAAGAAACCGTCAAAAAGGAAGGAGTGTGCAGAGCTTGCCAACAAGGGAAACAAGCCAAGGCGTCCTTCAGATCCAATCCAGAAAAAGGTCACATCAAATAGAATCCTTGAGCTATTGCACATGGACTTATTTGGCCTTGTGACTCCACCTACTATGGGTAACAAACATTATACCTTAGTTGTTATTGATGACAATTCCAAGTACACGTGGGTGAGACTACTTAAGAGCAAAGATGAAGTGAAGATAGTCCTACCAGAGCTGATACTTCTAGTGCAAAATGATAAAGAACTCACGGTGAAAAGAATAAGGTCCGACAATGGTACAAAGTTCTGTAACGGAGCAATAATTGATTTCTGCGCCGACCCTGGGATAGGACATGAAAGGTCCACTGCAAGAACAGCTCAGCGAAACGGCTTGGCAGAACAGAGGAACAGGACTCTAAAGGAGGTCGTGCGAGCAATGCTTGCCGATACTGATCTAGGACAAAGATATTGGGGAGAAGCCGTAATGAATTCATGCTACACGCAGAATCGAAGTAGCTTGCATCTATGCTGGAGACCTCATGAGCTCACGTGTAAAGGGGGAACTCAAGAAGGAGAAACCACTCAAGAAAATGAAGACATTGCTGAGAATCCCCAAAATCACGAGAGGACTGCAAAAGAAAACACTACTGAGAAGGACCAGGAGCGGACTGCTGACGACAGGTGTATTACTCCAGCAAATACAAATCCAACAGAGGATTTATCAGCAGACAACCATTCAACAGACGACAATCCAACAAGTGTAGTTGAAAGGCTGAACAACCTAAAACTTGTTGATGTACCTGTTTCTGAAAGTCAAATTGGAGCATCCAGCAGTTAAACCATTCCAGTTACGGAGCTGCAAAGACCAAAGTGGCTACTGAGAGATCATCCTTCAGAAGTAATATTTGGTGATTTTGCCTATCTAATTCAAACCAGACACAGCGCAATGCTAGCATGCTACATATCTCAGGAGGAGCCGACCAAAGTTGCCGACACACTCAAATCCGTCGATTGAATCAATGACATGAAGGAAGAATTATCAGAATTCACACAGAATCACGTATGGGATCTCACAAATCGACCAACACATCAATCGGTGATAGACACCAAATGGATATTTAGGAACAAGCATGACGAAAATGGACTTGTCATTCGCAACAAAGCAAGGATTGTAGATAAAGGATATGTGCAGTGCGAAGGAATTGACTTTGACAAAACTTTTGCTCCAGTAGCTCGGCTGGAAGCAATCAGGTTATTCCTTGCATATGCTGCTCACCATGGTTTCACTGTATTTCAAATGGACGTCAAGGGTGTGTTCCTGAATGGTGAACTAAAGGATGAAGTCTAAGTGGAGGAACCTCCAAGATTTAAACGTGGAAAACAAGGAAAGCTCTGTACGGTCTGAAGCAAGCCCCAAGAGCTTGGTACGAGACACTATCAGAGTTTATACTGAAGAATGGATTTAGGGAGGGGAAGATCGATCAGACACTCTTCTTGATCAAGGATGCTGATGAAATACTACTCGCTCAAATCTATGTGCGTGACATTATATTTATATCAAAGAGTCTAACCCTGTGTGAAAACTTTTCTCAGCTTATGCAGACTAACTTTCATATGTGCAAGATGGGGAAGATGTCATACTTCTTAGGTCTACAAGTTCAACAATCCAGCGATGGGATCTTCATTAACCGGAAGAAGTACACAAAGGATCTCATCAGCTAATTTTGTCCAGAGAAGACTAAGACATTACGGATTCCCATGAGCACAACATGTCAAATATCGATGAACGAAGAAGGCGAATCCGTGGATCCAATAGCATACACAAGTATTATTGGCTCTTTATTGTACCTAACGACCAGATGGCTAGATATATCGTATGTTGTAGGCGAATGCGCTAGATATCAAGCAAATTTGAAGAAATCGCACATGGAGTATGCACGAAGGATTTTCATGTATTTGAAAGGGATAGAGTCCTTAGGAATTCAGTATCCAAGAGCAGACGATCTCACGCTCGTTGGATTTTCAGATTCTGGCTTTAGAGGATGTTCAATCGATCAGGAGAGTATGAGTGGGAGATGTCAATTCCTTGGACACAAGCTGATAAGTTGGTTCAGCAAGAACCAACACTCCGTAGCAATGTCCACAACAAAATTTAAATACGTGGCTGCTGCGAGCTATTGTACACAGGTGCTGTCGATCAAGCAACAACTTCAAGATTAAGAAGTCAACACCGAATGTGTCCCTATAAAATGCGACAACAACTGTGCAATGTGCATCACAAAGAATCCAGTGCACCATTTAAGACAAAGCACATCGGTATCAGACATCACTTCATTCGAGACCATGTTGAAATGAAGGACATTTTCGTGGATTACATCAGGATAGAAGATTAGCTGGTAGACATGTTCACCAAACCTCTAAGCAGATTTGAGGAACTTTGCCTTAAGCTTGGTCTATTGGAATTAGATGAGGTTATGGAAGAATGAGTCTGAGCTCTCATTCTGTTCTTGGATTTCTTGGAGATGATGTAGCATAGAGTGCGTCCAAGCTCATACTCTCTAGCAAACTGTGAAGATTTATAGTCGGATTGCTGAGTTTTAGCTCTCAGCAGATTCGACAACAAGTTATTAAAGGTTACTTTTTAGCATACATGATAAGAGATTGCTGAGTCCCAGCTCTCAGCATATGAAGAAGACTGCTGAATCACTCTTGGGAAATCGATCAGGTACGGGGAATAAAAATTGGGATATCTCAACCGATAAAACAGTTACAAGCCCCATTAATGGAGAGAATTAATGTGGTGATGGTCAATATTTGCTATCATTTCCAAAGATTTCGCTCAAGGCTCGAGATGATTCATTTCTAAAAATGACATCTCGAACGACCACGTGTAAAGTATTGTTGAAACTATCAGTTCCCAAGGCAGACAAATTGATTGATGAAGCAAATCTCAAGGACATGTATGCCTATTTAAAGGGAGGTTTCTTTCGCTTAGGAGATCATAGCCAAACCTCTACAAATCAAACCCGCTTCATGCCTTCAACCCCCTCCGATTAAACCCTGTTGCTCAAGAAAACTAAAATGTCGTCATTTACCATTTCACCAAAATACCTTCAATATAGATTCGAGCAACGTGACTTGGAAGTCTCCAAATTGAGAGGAAGAGTCGTAATCTTCACAGAGGTCATATCTAAGAAGATTCACTCAACTTTCAGTTCACCTCTGATAATGGGAATTTTTGTACTAGAACTGAAAGGAGATAAGAGGTCCATTCCGTCAGGCCTTGACAGCTTCACCATTGGAGAAATATAAGCTTGTCAGGTGGGTCGGAGGATGGATAATCCTTAGTAACATGGTTTGGGAATTCCTTTGGGTGAGGGTTCCCAAATTACTTCTTCCTAATCTCTTTTCTATGGATGCAAAAGCTCAGAAAATGGAGACGTAGTGGAGATGGAGGAAAGTCTTGTGGATGAAGTAGATGCAACTCAAATGCATCTGCTTGGTATCTGGGGCAAAGTGCGAGCATGCAGGTGTTGCAGATGTTACCCATCCTACAAAGTAGAAACAATTGTATGGCACCGGTGCTGATGAGAAGTGCGGACAAGGGCACTGACCCGGGCAGATGGTGAGATCTGCTAGCGTCAAACTTTCTTTGTAAAGGCAACAAGATTGTCCGCACAAATGAAGAGATGTCTCTGAGTTAGAAGGAAGGAGATGAGGTGAAAAGAGACATCTCTCAGCCAACAAGGCGTTGTTGCGCAAGTGGGGAGACTTACAGCAACGTGCTCGGAGAGGATACCAAGAAGGAGCAGATCTAGCAAAGGCGTTATTAAGAGCAGTTTGAAGAAGAATTGATCGTTGTAACTTGTAGTATTATACTTTGCCAAATGTAACTCTTGTAAATCAATGATATCAATAAAACAATTTACTCATTTTGATGACAATACTCTGTTTTCTCAAAATAATAACTGCCTAAACAAAATGCTAGATCATTACACTCCTTGTGTAAATAGAATCCTATCTAAAAATTCTTATGATTTTCCTTGGTGAAAAATTCGAAGATATAAAGGAAAATCAAAAGATATGAAATTCAAAAGTGTCTCCCAAAAGCCTAAGTCGGAAGCAGATTGTTTGATGGTTAAAATGATAAATTATTATCAAGCGAAAAACTCTACTGACTGCTGAGTCCAAGCTCTCAACAGATTCCCGACGATTACTGAGTCTGAGCTCTAAGAAAAGACACTTTGAACTTTAAAGATTCAAGGATTTAAGAAGAGTCTGAACTTACTGCTGAATCCAAGCTTTCATCAGGTAATTGGTGTTTACTGAGTCCAAGCTCTCAGCAATGTGACATTGCTTGCTCTTTTTGGCTTAGCAGACAAAACCGGATAGATGGTTACTGAGTCCAAGCTCTCAGTAAGAAGACTCTTTGACCTTTAGAAGATCAAAATGTTTAAGAGTCTGATTCGTCTACTCAGTCCAATCTCTTTGTAGAACCTCGAAGACTGTTGAGTCAAAGCTCTCAGTAGATACCCGTAGATGGCTAAGTATGAAATCTTTGCATATACAATATTGATTGCTGAGTCTAAGCTCTCAGCATGTAACTATTATCTACGGGATACCGAGACTTTACGAGAATTCAATCTTGCAGTTGAGTCCAAGCTCTCAGCAGATATCAATGGTCTACGGAAGACCAAGATCCTAGCAGAATATGAGTCAATGTTGAGTCCAAGCTCTCAGCAAATTTCTGGTATTTATGGTATTATAAAATCTCAAAGGATTAAGAATTGATCAGATGCTGATTCCAAGCTCTCAGCATAGGCCTATTAACTGCTAAATTTGAAGCACTCAGCAAAATGTCTTTTTGCAAGCTGAATTCGGTACAACAAACAAAAGAGAGATAATTATTCCAAAATCTCTCGAAAGGCGGGATTATCTAATTGACGGGAGCAGTTGTGGAGTCTACATTAATTTAAAAGGTTACTACAACACATGGCGGCGACAAATAAGCAGAAGCCAAGCCAGGCATGCACGACTTTCCATCATTGTGGGACGTAAGGCGAACTGTCACCAACTGCCCAGCCGTCGATCTGTCCAGATAAGAAGGGAGATCCAACCGCTCACACAAAGTTGATTGCTCACAATCGTATAAAGGAAGTTGGTTTGGAATTTCTAAACCCTATTACTCCATATAGTTCTGATTTCGATTTTTCCCTACATCTCTTTGAGTTCAGAAAAATCATAAATGGCGGAACCATCCAACCGTTCCAGTCCCCCTGCTGAATCATTTGGAAGGCCATGCATTCCCGGAGAACTTGAACAATTTTAGTCGATAATCACAGGTGTATTCGAGAAGGAGCATATTGATGAATCAATCTCTTAATATCGTTTGGTGGCCATTGCTCACGGAAAAGTACCAAGCAAACTCACCAATGAACAAAGGAGGGTGGCTCAAGTGAAAATGGACAAGATACTCTACGAGCCATTGTTCAGAAAGCACTACTACGACAAACTCATCAGCAAACTCGATCAAGAAGGTCTTTTGAAGTATTTGATTGTGGAACCCCTCAAACTCCGGCCTCATATAGTTGTAGAGTTCTTTGCCCGAGCCGTGATTGATGAGAGTGAGAAATTCTTCACCACAAGTGTTTTGGGCACGCAGATAGTAGTGAGATAATGTAGAATCGAGCTTAAAACACATTTGATATACACTTGCTAAGTCGAGATCTTAGCAAGATAAGTGCAAGATCGTATTAATACTTCTCCTGCATATAAAACACTCTGATCGGGGACCAACTAGTGGTATCAGAGCTGTTGGTCTTTACAGACTAGCTGCATCTGAGTCGTTTAGGACCAGATCCATATTTTCATTGCAAATCTATGTTTCTGTGTTTAGCTCAGAATCAAAGTAATGGCAAACAACGCGAAGTTTGCAAAGTTCACTCCATAATCCTACTCTACCTGGAAAAAGAGGTCGTTGATTACGCTGATAAACATCCATCCAGAGATGAAGCAAGTGATTGAAAAAGGACCAATCAAAATCCAATAGGTAAAGACCAGGGTTGGAGAAGATGTAGCAGGACCAGATGTAATGGTGGACAAGCCGTTTGAAGAATAGACTACAGAAGAATGAGTTCATGGTCAACTGGACTACGTAGCCATGAATTTAATATTAGGTACCTTGTCACCTATCCTAATGGCAGAAGCGTTGGAGTACAAGAATGCCAAAGAAATGTGGGACTTTCTTGGCACTCTAAGTACGAAAATGGATCAAATGAAGAGAAACAAGCTACAACAATGGGTAGACAGGTATGAATCCTTTCAATTGATTCCAGGTGAAACCATCAAGGATATGGAGGCCAGATTCGACACCATTATAGCTGAGTTAAAAAAGTTGGGAAGAACATACGAGCTTCCCGACATGAACTCAAAAATTCTCTCAAGACTACCAAAGGAGGACTGGTTTGTCAAAGTGACCAGTCTGAAGGAGAAAGATCTGTCAGCAATCAGCACCAAAGAAGTGTTTGCTCAACTAAAGGCGCACGAATGGGACATCACGCAGATCAACAAAAATGAAGTTGTTCGCGCTGCACTAAACATAGAAGAACCAGTCAAGGATGTTGCATTCTTCGTGAAGAGAGAAGGATAAAAGTGGAAAACAAAGAAGCCATTCCACTCAGATCGACCAGATCAGTCTAGTTCAACAAAGGAGATTCCTTCCACCAGCGAATCTCAAGTCAAAGAAGCAGAATGCTCAGTCAGCAAACTGGAAGAACAAATGAAGAGATTGCAAAAGCTGTTGTTGAAAGCCAAAGGAAAGAAGGAGGATTTCCCGCAAAGTCAACTAGCAGACAGCAGAAATGTCAAGAAAACGCCAAGAACATGCTAGGAATGAAATTCCCCTGATCACCTGAAGTTTAAATGTCCACGAGTAGATCCAGAGGAAAGGGAAAGACTGAGGAAGTTGTTCGAAAGGCGAGCATCAAATGCTGTTACCAAAGCCTAATTGACAAGGACGGAACTACCAAACGTCCCAGATTTTTACGACGAAAGTTACTCATCAGAAGATGAAGAGGATGTTCTTATGGTATTCATGACTGATATCAATGAAGAGCAGACAGAAGAATCAGCTCTAGCTATCGCAAGAAACTAGGTAACAAATTCTATTTTGTCTGCTGCTTCTATTTTCTGATAATATGCATGATACTGCTGATTCATATTACTCAGAATCAGATGAGATAACTGTAGAATATTTGGTGAAAGAATTTTCAAAAGTTCATGCATTGAAGGATGTTTTAGTGAAAGAAAATTTCTCGCTGAAATCTCAGCTTTCCATTTAGACCAGTGAGATTGAAAAATCTAGGTCAGCAGACGATGAACTTGTAAAGTTAAAAACAAAATTCTTCTCTTTGAATGAAAATTCAGTATTTTAAAACAGGAGAATGAACTTTTAAAAAGCAAAAACTCTGTGCAAGATACATGTCAATGTAAATTTTTAAAAAGCACGAGAGATTTGAATGATATTCTAAGTGTCCAAAGAAGTTCAAAGAACTTCGCTAGAATAAGCTTTGATGAAGGAAATATCATATGAGGTTGAATCAAGTAAGACAAAGAAGATTGTTTTTGTCCCGTCAACTGCAAAGATTCAGCAAACTGCTAGGAAAGATTCAACAACTGGTAGTCGTATGTTGTGAAGGTGTTGTCATTCTTGTTTTGCACTTACCTACTATGCTCCCAGTATCTCCTTCATGGTCCAGTGTGTACGCTCTTATCCTTAGTAGATGTTGTTCTTGCAGCTCATGGATGTTTGAATTACACATGTTTGAATTATCATTCACTTGTCGTACATTACACAATTGTACGAGATTTTATAATCAACAAGATGATTATCACACCAGGTTTATCATCTAACCATCATATCATACGATCAATATGTATAAGTGTCAAAAGCGACTATTCCAGTTGTCAAAGCACTTGCCTCTCCATGGCCTTATGCGTGCAGTCAATATATATTAAAATCTAATATATTCTACAATGCCATTCTCATAGAACTCGTATAATAGTGGTATTTAATCTCAAAGGGCCCGTAAAACAAGATTGGTGTGATTGAGATAATAGGTGATCTCACACAATAACATGATCGTGGTGCCCTCGGCTATTTCCTGTTCTCACATCCATCTACTGAAGAAAAACATTCGAGTCACATCAGTATCAGTACCAACATGTATATCCCAACACAAATGGAACGTTAATTACTTAAGCAGCATTTGTGGAAGAAGTGCTCCCGTGCTCAGACTCATTCTTGCATCTATAGAGGATATGGATCGACATACTTACAAAAGTAATATGAAAATTGATATGGTGAGATGGTGGTTGAAGAATCCAAAAATTCAAGGAAGATGTAGCATAAATAGTTGTGATGGAGGCTGAGATGGATCGTCTCGTGGTGTTGAGAAGAAGGCATCAGGTCCAGAGTCAGTGGCGAGTAAGTCAGCAATGACGGTTGTGGTGTTTAGTAGGGCTCTGACAACTCCGATAGTACGGCATTCAGTAGGGCTCTGACGGGTGTGGCATCGTATAGTACTTCGATGGATGTGTCATTAAATAGAATGTTGGTGGAATCCTTGCCCTATAAGGCTCAGGTAGTATTTCACAATATAATCATTTATTCCTGTCTTAAAAAGAGGGAATTAGGTTATAGGATTTAATCTGTTGATTTTTGGAGTTATTGAATTATTTTTTGAGACCGAAAGAGTAAAGGAATTTTGATAATCTACTTTGTCAATTGTCCAATAAAGAAGTTTACAATATTTTTCTGATTTCCATCTTTCAAGGAATTAAATTGGTACTTGATAGATATATCTTTTGCATGTCAGGAAGGATAGTAATAAAAATCCTTAGAATCTGAATATTTGCATTTGATTGAAAACCCGTTCAATTGCTCTGCCTGGTTATAATTTAATCTTTTTGAAGATTGCTCTCTGTTTAACTTTTAAATTTAATGTCACCAAAATCTTTTAAATTTGATTTCCTCAAACAATTTTCTGAGAAGCTATAGTTCAGTACTTAGGGTTGTTCGTTATTTCATTCCTCGTGAGATCTATAATTTTAATTTTTCGCTATATTGTTAGCTATGCTAAGTCGTTAATAATTTTAGCGATCAAATTTTGGCGCCGTTGCCGGGGAATGAATAGAACTAATCTTGATATTGAATTTGTTAACAGAATATTGATTTGAGCTTTATTTTTCTTATTTTTGAATTTTATGGTTCGAGCAAAATTTTTGTTCTGTTTCGACCGAAGTGACTGCGTGTCGGTCGACGCGAATTTTAAATCTGCGTTGGTCGATGCAGACCTCAAAAAATGAAAAAATTTCTTTATTTTTATTTCCTTAGTTATTTATTTTCTATATTATTTGTTTCCTTTAAAATTTGATTTCTTTTATTAAATTATTCCATATTTGGGTTATTTCCTTTAATATTTATTTCCTCTTTATTTTATTTCCTGTTTAATTACTTTCCTTCTCTTTTTGTTCAGATAGTTTATGACCACAAGGACAAGAGGGAATGTATTGATTGCCTATGAACCGGAGATAGAACCCACTTGCAGAAGGAATAATAGTAGAAAGAACCGAGGAAGAGGAGAAAGCAGTGAAGATACGAAGATGGAGGCAAACAATCAGAATGTTCCACCTGCTCTTACTCCTGAAGAGCAGGCTGAGCTTGTCCGTAAGATGCATGCCATGAGGGAACATATCAGGCTACTGAATGAGAGGAACAACTGAAATCCTCAATTTGGGCAAAATCCGGCTGATCAACCAGAAGAAGAAGAAGAAAAAAAAAGAGCAGGAAAGGTTTGATGCTGATGAGGATGAGGATGCTAGCCAGAAAAGACACAGACCAAAGTTCCAAGAGACTGACTTCAGAATTGACATTAATGCCTATAATTTTGAGTTGAAGACTAGTTTGGTGCAGATGGTTCAGCAGAACCAATATGGGGACCGAGCTACTGAGGACCCATATTCCCATCTTGATAAGTTCCTAATGCTTTGCAACACTATCAAAATTAATTGCATCAGCAAGAGTGCTATCTGATTAAGGCTCTTTGCCTTTTCTCTGCGAGACAAAGCTCAGTCATGGTTCTCTGCCCTGGACAAGAGCAACATCAGCACGTGGACATAAATGAGGAACGAATTCCTTGCTACTTTTTTCCACCCAGTGTTATCAGACAAAGGAGGAAGGATATTACTAGATTTGCTCAAAGGTCCGATAAGAACTTTTATGAGGCCTGGGAGAGATATAAAGAGTTGCTGAGATTGTGCCCTGACCACGGTCTAACTTTGGTGGAGCAGGCTGAGAATGACAAAACTGTTGAACTGATTGATTCTACTTTGGGGGACTCTATCATGACAAAGGGTCCCAAACGAGCTGTGGATTTCTTTCAGAAGATGGAAAAAAACAGTCACAGATGGTCCAATGTTTGACAAAGGCCTGTTAAAGCTGTGGAGCAGGTTACTGGGGAAGTTGACATTAAAGCTAAAGAAAAAAAGCTTCGAGAGGATTTTGCTGCACCGAAAGCTGGACAGACGGTTCCTGCTATTGAGCAAGTCCAAGTTCAGGAAGAATGAGACTGCATGGATGTGAATTTTGTCCAACGAGGTAGTTTCCAAAACAATTACCGAGGAGGCTATCAACAAAACAATAAATGCTACAATCCAAATGCTACAAGAAACCATCCTGGTTTCTCTTATTCAAATCCTCAAGTAGTAGAACAACCACCACCTAATTTTGCAAATCAAGATGGGGCAGTTGTTGAGAAGAAGCAGCTGAATCTTGAAGAAATCTCGGCTAAGTTCATGGAAAGCTCTACTGATAGAGTGGGAAAGCTTGAACAGGAAGTATCTGGAGTTAGCACCAAAGTTGATAGAGTGGAGAAGCATATGCAGATCATTGAGACACAGGTTACCATATAGCTCATGCCCTTGGAGCTCAGCACAAACCCGGCCATCTTCTGAGCAACACTCAAGTCAATTCAAAAAATCAGAAGAATGAAGTCAATGCCATCACTCTCAGAGGTGGAAAATCATACAAGGGGCTAAAACATCCATAGATAGACCAAGTAGAGGGAAACATGGCAGAACAGGGAGATGAACCCGTTGGAGAAGCCTCTATTTCGACCAACGCAGAACTCACGCCGGTCGATGCAGAGGATATTGGTAAGCCCACCGAACAGTGGCCTACGTCGACCGACGCAGGTCCATGTTGGTCGACGCAGAGTCCGACCCCGCCTTTAAAGCGGCCCCCGATAACATTCCGCAGCGCTTTGCCAAATCCAAGATGAATGAGAGCTACGCACGTTTTCTGGAGAACATGAAGAAAATGCACATTAATATTCTACTGGTTGATGCCCTGCGAGAGATGCGCAGTTACATCAAATTCTTGAAAGACATGGTCACTTAGAAAAGGTCGTTCCTGGAGCATGAGACCGTTAATATGTTTGAGGAGTGCAGTGTTGTTATTCAGAAGAAGATGTCGCTCAAGAGGGAGGATCCCAGTTCTATTACCATTTCTTGCATCATCGGCGGAGAGACTTTTGGCAAGGTACTTTGTGATTCAGGTGCATCCATCAATCTTATACCCTTATTTATCTTCAGACGATTGGCGATTGGGAGCATCAAGCCAACCACAATCTCGCTCCAAATGGCAGACAAATTAGTTTCCTATCCTAAGGGCATTGTTGAAGATATGCTGGTGAAGGTAAAGGATTTCATCATCCCCGCAGACTTCGTAGTATTGGACATGGAGGAATATCAGAATATCCCTCATTTTAGGGAGACCACTCCCGAAAACTGGAGGAGCACTAATAGATATTAGGGATGGGAAGCTGACTTTCCGAGTGAATGATGAATTTGTCACATTCTCCATCTACAAGTCCATGTAGAAGCACAAGGATGGGAGCTACCAAGAAGAGTGCCACATGATTAACTGCGTTGAACTAGTGATTTCTTCTCCTTTCTCTTTTATTAAGTCTGACCCTCATTGTCTTGAAATCTTTTTATTGCACTCTCTCTTTTTCTTCTACAGATTTAGATACTACTGATGAAGAGATTCAGAACCTTGTTTTGGAGTTGGATGTGTTTGAAGAAATTCCAAGGAATAAAGAGCTCAAAAGGGAGAAGCTGCCAGCTCGATTTGGCCAAAAAGTGAAGTGTTAGGAATATTGCTAGATATATTAAACCCCTTATGTTGTCAATGATTCATAATTATGTTCTTGTATGTTTTGGTGCATCAAAGCTCTAGCAACTCAGTATCGAGTCAAATGTAAAAGTCCTGTATGGGGAATGTATACTCGAGTTGTAATAAAACTAGAAAAGAAGAAGAATCAAGAATGTTGAAGGAATCAACAGACTTGATGATTGCTGAAGAGTGCTGAAGATAACAAGGCTAAGAATATATACTCGAGTTGTAATAGATCTAGAAAAGAAAAAGAATCAAGAATGCTGAAGGAATCAGCAGACTTGATGATTGTTGAAGAGTGCTGAAGAAGACAACAAGGCTAGCAATACGAAGGAATGCTACAAGAATGCTGAAGAAGTAACTCCAGCAGAACTCAAAGATCTTAGCACAGACTGCTGAGATGCCAGCCGTATGCAAACATCCATCAAACGACCATCAGCAATCAAGAGAGAAATTAGAGTCGTAAGTCAGAAGGATCCTAATCACAAGGAAGCCCGATAAATCAGAGAATAGAACAATCATCAGACACAAAGGAGGTTTCAGATCTAAACAAAACGATTCGTTCTGATAGAGACGGCTACAAATAGAGGCTACACCAATCAGAGATTAGGAGACTTGAAGAGTCTCTGTCCACTGCAGAAAAAGGAAAAACGCAGAAAGGCGATCAATACCTTTGACTCTAACGGATAAGATTGAAACAGCCGTTTGAATCTTCACCTATAAATAGGTGTCATCCTGATTTGATTCAAAGGTTCGTGAATTTTTAATTACAGAGATAACAAGAGAATATTTAATCACTCTCTATAATACGCAAACTTATTTGAGCTAGTACTTGATTGATGCTTTCCCACGAGCTATCATATCTGAAGCTCGAGACCTGCGAAGTTAAGCTTCTAAGGTTATTTTGGGATTCTTTCTACTCTGGAAAGAATCTAGCAGTCACGATTGCTCTGCAAACATGATTCTTACGGGCAACGCCAACAAAAGGATAGGTTCTGGGAAGAACTATAAAACTCCTAATAGTCGACGTCCAAGGAGAAGGGAGGTTTGTCCTCACTCTATGGAGCGACAAAGGTTGAAGATTGAAGATTGATAAGTTAGGATTTTCACCAACTTATCTGGTTGTTCTTTGACTAACTGTGTGATGTAAAGTTCGTTTTTGTACTTATTTTCGTGCATGAATTAGCTTTTGTACCCGTAATGTTGTGTTTGATGAATCATGCAGGTTTTTAGTCACAAACAGAGAAGAGTTGGATTTCCATTTTCAGATCCACGTCGATCGACGAGGATGTCTCGTCGATCGATGAGGAGATTGCAGAAGGAGCGATCGACGAAGGAAGAAAAGAGAAGATCGACGGAGGCAGCAACCACGTCAATCGATGACATTTCACGTTGATCGACGAGGGTACTTCACCAGCGTCGATCGACGCGAGTTCGGGATTCCTAGTCTGCATCTGTTTTTAAGATAAAGACATATCTACACCTAGATATTGTATGATACATTCTCCACTATTATATAAAGCCATGTAAATTCATTTTTTACGGAGAGGAGACATTAGAATAGTTACGAGATTTTAATATTGAAGATTGATTAGAGATTCCCAAGGTTTTTGAAGTTTATGTTTGAAGACAGAGTTCTGTGGAGTTATTTTCGGATTCCGATTTTTATGCGATTCAGGTTTTATTCTTCTATGATGAATATTATTCTGAATATGTGTAACTAATCTCTTCCTCAGATTCTAGGGTTCGAATTATCATTGTATGCATGTTTTGATTAATTGAATTATTTTCCCTTTCCCTTCGTAGTTTGTGAAATCTGAGTTTAATTCATAATCTTGAGTTTGTTGGCCACATCTTAGGATTAACTAGTTGATTACTTGAGACGTAACTGTAATAGTTTTCAATCGAAAGAGATTTTCACAATATGATCTGATTTCTTGTCGTAACTGAGGGAGATTGATTGTAGGGATAAATCTGTAGATCTTTGAAGTTAATTAATTTATCTTGAGATCGACCGGATATAGGTAATTGATTAATCTACTTTAAGAATTGTCCGACAAAGAAGTTCATAATACTTTTCCAATGTTTCACTACGGAGAGGGATTAAAATTGGGAAATAATCAATTCATTCATCCATGTCATGCTTGATAAGGAGATATCCCTAGAATCTGTATTTCTCATAACCGTTTTCAACCAAAGTATTTTAATTTACCGTTTACTTTTTATTCGCGAGGATTATGATTTGCAAAACAACCAAAACCCAAAAATTTTGATTCTCCTAACCAGTATTCTAAGATCGCCTGATTTAGTATTTAGGATTTTTCGTCGTGTCATTCCCTGTGGGATCGATAATTTTCATTTGCCGTTATATTATTAGCTTTGCTAAGTCGCTGTTAAATAATTTAGCGATCAAAGATGGAGGTGCTTGAAGGTGTGCGCTGACCCGATGGATGAGCTGCTCAATGTTAGAGATCAGGCCTGACCTTGTACTCAATCCTTTAGTGAATTTTCAATCGGAGGACTAAAGAGTGGACGTAGAACAGCTGTTCGAACCACTATAAAACCTTGTGTCCTTACTGATTTATTTTGTAATATTGCACATACATATATTTGAAACTCAACACATCAAGTGTTATAGTATAAACTTCAAATTAACTTAACGAATAATTGAGCTAAAGCACATTTGATAAACACTTGCTAAGTCGAGACCTTAGCAAGATAGGTGCAAGATTTCATTAATACTTCTGCTGCATATAAAACACTCTGATCGGGGACCAATATGAAGGAAAAATGTGGAAAAGGCTCTATTTCGCCCGACGCGAAGACCAAAACAGTTGACGCATGTTTCAAAGTTGCGTCGGTCATCGCCATGACTATTTCAGTCGACGCCGCCATCTCGGTCGACGGAGGCCACACGTAAGTCGATGCAAGTAGGACAGTCAACAGAAAAGCCATCTCGGTCGAAATAGCAAGACGTGGAAAAGGGATTTTCCCAGAATTGTGCATATCGGTCGACACAGAGGCCATCTCGGTCGATGTGCATACTGGGGTAGGGCTATCTAACTCTGATCCGCCTGTTTTAGACCTCAAACCACTTCCTTCTCATCTTAAATATTCTTATCTTGGTCTAAATAACACATATCATGTGATTGTATATTCTTTTCTTATGCAGGTTGAGTTGGACAAGCTACTCCGAGTTCTGAGACAACACAAGGCTGCAATTGGCTGAACACTTGGAGATATAAAAGGGATCAGCCCTTTTGTTTGCATGCACAAGATCATACTGGAAGAGGATGCGAAACCGAAGAGGCAAACACAGAGACGACTGAACCAAAATATGCAGGAGGAAATGAAGAAGGAAGTACTGAAGCCTCTTGATCACGGGATGATTTATCCCATATCAGACAGCAAGTGGGTAAGTCCCACTCAGGTGGTTGCAAAGAAAGGAAGGATGCAGATTGTCAAGAACGACAATAGAGAAGAGGTTGCCACCCGACCCGTTACAGGATGGCGGTTCTGCATCGACTACAGAGCTCTTAATGTTGCTACTTGCAAGGATCATTTTCCACTTTCTTTCATTAATCAGATGTTAGATAGACTTGCCGGTTACCCCTTCTGTTGTTTTCTTGATGGCTATTCTGGTTACAATCAGATAGCTGTAGCACTGGAGGATCAGCACAAGACAGCCTTCACCTGCTCATATGGCATATTTGCTTACCGAAGGATGTCGTTTGACCTTTGCAATGGCCCGGTGATTTTTCAGAGAAGCGTGATGGCTATGTTTTGCGATTTGATTGAGGACATTATGGAGAAATTCATGGATGACTTCTCTATTGTTGGTAGTTCATTTGATACTTGCTTGCAGAATCTAGCTACCGTTATGGAGAGGTGCATGGAGACCAATCTCTACTTGAATTGAGAGAAGTGCAACTTTATGGTGCGTGAGGGGATTATTCTGGGAAACCGAGTGTCTGTTGAGGGATTGGAGGTGGATTGAGCCAAAGTTACTACAATTGAGAAGATGCCACCGCTAGCCAATTCAAAGGAGTCAGAAGTTTTCTTGGCCATGTCGGGTTCTACAGAAGATTCATCAAGGATTTCCCTAAAGTTTCAAGGCCTTTGTGCAACTTGTTGGAGAAAGATGTGTCTTTTGTTTTTAATTCTGAGTGTTTGGAGCCTTTTGAGCTGTTAAAGAAAGCCTTAGTCACCGCACCGGTTCTGACTTCTCCAAACTGGAGTGAGCCCTATGTGTTGATGTGTGATGCCAGTGACTATGCAGTGGAACCAGTCCTAGGCCAATTGAAGGGGAAGTTGTTCCATGTGATCCACTATGCTAGCAAGAGTATGAATCCGGCGGGTGCAATTACACCACCACTGAAAAGGAGATGTTGGCAGTTGTTTATGCTTTTGACAAATTTTGGTCCAATCTGATAGGTTCAAAAAATGTTGTTTATACTGACCACACTGCCATAGATATCTGTTTGCCAAGCAGGATGCCAAGCCGAGGTTGATTCGATGGATCCTGCTACTTCAAGAGTTTGATGTGAAGATCGAGGATAGAAAGGGGAGCAAAAATGTGATAGCTGATCACTCATCGCGTTTGGAGCCTTCATCTGAGGTGGATGAGCAGGAGTCGAGGATTTGGGAGACCTTCCCCGATGAGCAAATGTGCTATATTGAAGATTTGATAGCCATGCTTGAGTCCAAGATGTCGTGGTTTGCCGACTATGTAAACTACCTTGCCACTGGTGCTCTTCCTCAAGATAGTTCCCCCTATGCTCGGAAGAATTTCTAGAGAGATGTCCGTTTTTACTATTGAGAGGGCCCCTACTTGTGGAGCCGATGTGCTGATGGCATCATTCGTTGTTGTGTTCCCCAGTCTGAGTGGCAGCAGATCTACAAAGCTTGTCATTCCTCTCCTGCAGGTGGTCATCATTCAGCCAACTGCACTGCTTTCAAGATACTTACTAGTGGATTTTATTGGCCCTCTATCCACGAGACTTGTCGTGGCAGGATTACTAGTTGCGATCGTTGCCAGAAGACCAGCAACATTTCCAGGAGGGATGAGATGCCACAAACCCCCGTGGTAGAGGTCGAGATATTTGATGTTTGGGGGAATGATTTCATGGGACCGTTCCCTTCTTCCCGAGGCTTCTCCTACATCCTACTTGCAATGGACTATGTTTCGAGATGGGTGGTGGCCATTCCGACCACCATTAATGATTTAAGAGTTGTGGTCAACTTCCTGCAGAAGCTGCTAACTCATTTTGGAGCACCGAGAGCCTTAGTAAATGATGGGGTATCTCATTTTCTTAGCAAATTGCGTGTTTCCCTTCTTGCTAGGTATGGAGTTAAACATTAGGTCACTACACTGTACCATCCTCAAGGGAATGGACTAACTAAGCGATCCAACCAAGAAATCAAGCAAATATTGGAGAAGACTGTCAAGCAGAAGAAAGGTTGGGCAATCAATTTGGATGATGCATTGTGGGCTTATCACACTGCCTACAAAACTCCCTTTGGTATGACTCCTTATCAGCTTGTTTTTGGTAAATCTTGCCACTTGCCTATAGAGATGGAACACAAGGCTTGGAGGGCATTGAGAGAGCTCAATATGGACTGGAAACATGCTGTTGTAGAGTCATGTCTTTGAACGAGTTGGAGGATTTCTGAGATGATGCCTATGAAAACAATTTCATCTACAAGACAAGAGCCAAGAGGTTTCATGATCGAGGGATTTGCTCACTGGGGTTCAGCTCTGATGATAAGGTGTTGTTGTTCAATTCCCGCCTTCACTTCATGCCCAAAAAACTGCAGTCAAAGTGGACAGGCCCCTACACTATTGTAAGTGCCTTTCCGAATGTTTTTGTCGAGTTAGCAGGTCAAGATGGCACCACATTCAAGGTTAATGGCCAAAGATTGAAGAGATACTGCAGTCCAATGCGAATCTGTGTTGTGGACACTTTCTACTTAGATAGGCCATGAGAAGAGGTAATGTCGAGCTAGCGACATTAAATTAAGCACTTGTTGGGAGGTAACCTAATGATTTTATTGCTTTCGTGTGAGTTAGATAGGATTCCTAAGTTTTATTGGTGTTTAGGCTAGTTTATGTTTTAAAATTCAAGTTTGGTTATGTTTTGCCTTAGTTTTTTGTTTGAAGCTTAGAATATCCCGTGCAATATGTCTAAGTTTCGACCGACGTGCACTGCAAGACGATCAACGCAAGCACTTCCACATCGACCAACATAGACAGCGTGAAGGTCAATGTGAACATCTCGGCCAAGGCAGAGGCCGATTTCGAGGTATTTTCTTTTTATTTATTTATTTAAATAAATAAAAACAAAAAAATGGGTCGACCGACGTGGACTCACAATGGTCGACGTCTCATTTTGGACTAAGGCAAACAGAATCGAGGTAAGTTTTTCTTTTTATTTATTTATTAAAAATATTTAAAAAAATTAATTAAAAAAACCTCGCGCGTCGACCAACGCGGAGCTCACGTCGGTCGAAATAGAGAGGTCTAGCGCGCGGGTTTGAAAGATTTTAAAGAAAAAATTCTATCTCTTTTCCTAACTTGCACACAAGCACGAACCTTCAACTCAAAAAAATATGCAAACCCCTACCTTCGATTCCTTTGCTCGATTTCGACTTCCCCATGACAGGTATGATCTCTAAACGCAATCCTTTTTCCTTCTTGTACTGATTTAATTGCTTATTCAAGTCTATGTTCAATTTGAACCTTGTATGTGCTCTAGTTAGGGTTTTAATTGAATTGACAACTTGGTTCTTTTTTTGATTGAATACTTCAATATGGATTTCATGTTTAGTCGATATGAATACCTTGTCATGACTCATTGCTTAGGATTGGTTGAATTTGTGTAGTTAGGGTTCAAATTTTTGACTTGGTATTGTTGTTTTTTTTCCCCAATTTTGTGGATTTTTTGAAAAGGTCAATTTTTCAGATTGGTGGAGTGTTTTGGTTTCACTTAAGTGTCAATTGCATTAGTTGATTGTCAATTTTACATGGGCACTTAATTTGGTTGTGGAAATTTTCTAAATTGTTTGGTTTTGAACTTGTTTTTTTCTATCTGGCAGGCCCTGCATATTACGAACCTATGTTTGAAAATGAACTTGAGGGGATAGGATACCAGGAGGTACTCACTTACCCAGTCAAGGCAACGCTATTCTTGGATCACGCGACAAAGGCGCAGCTGGGAATTAAAGATGATGTGATTGTCATTTTTCGCTGCATCCGTTGAGACTGCATGCTAAATAGAGATTGGGTCATCTTGTCTACCCTCATTTGGGAGTTCATGGCCACAGTTCAAGTTAGGACGAGTCACGGGAAATACCCGGAGCCTACAGATATTATTTTTCAACTGATGAATCAAAGCATAGCCTAACCCGGACACAACTCGACACCATATTTGGCTGCCCACCAAGAGGAATTTATCATGAGGTGAGAGACTTCAACTGTGTGTAGATGGGGAGAGATATATATGTTGTTGCTCAAGTAGGCCTCGAGAAGTTTGATATGGGGAATATGAAGTCTTCTGCTGTGGACAACCCAGTTTTCCGATACAAATGGAGGTAGATGGGGACCAGTGTGTTTGGGAGACATGAGAGTGGGAAAGCAAGACAGAAGGAGGTGCATGCTCTCTATTGCATACTCGGGGACCATCACATCAGCTTAGCCGCGTGCTTCATGGATAATCTGGCTCCACAATCAAAGGCAAAGAGAGGAGATATATGGTGGGTGGTCTGCTCACCCCTATTGCCCATTCCTTGGGGTTTGACACCGATGATTTACGTCTGGCTTATGGACGGCGCTTCCTAGACATCCACCACTTGGTCCAGAGGATGACGTTAGTCCAGGGCCCGCCCTTGACCCTCCGGATGTCCACTAGCGACAGGTTCCCTCTCTTTCACACCCCCCTCACACATGTTACATATCTGGGGTACAAGGATAATTGGTTCATGAGCACTCCTGCTCACATGGCTTGTATGATTCCTAAGAATGGTATTGCACCTCATATTCGACTTCTATACCGGGTCGGAGTCCACCCAGATAACTGGGTACTAATGCCC